>CM076665.1:20807095-20849595 GCA_038496675.1 Rachycentron canadum
AGTATATATAATGTGTGTGTGTATATGTATGTAAGTGTATATATGTGTGTGTTCTGTGGTTTTTCCATTTCAGTGTACATCTCCTCTCTCATGCTTATCTCTGGAGCTCTAGTAACAACAGATCAATCAGTAGAAAGGATCTGAGCCTCCCTTCTGATTGGCTGGCTGTTTTCTGACTGATACAATAAAAATATGCCAGATTTCAGGCAAACACACAAAAACAAACATTGCAATGAAGATGGAGGAAGCTGGGACAAGACAATGTTTCAGAAGTCCTGACTGCTGGTTTTAAGCCTCAGACAGACCTTTGATACTTTCACTGTATTAATATAGAACCTAGACCTGCTTTATGATCAAAGACCACATGGAGGTCTACTTTTAGACTGTATGGACCTTTAAACCTTTAGACTGTATTGCATTATTCTCTGTCTTATAGAGAGGGAGCCATTGATCGACTGGTCAACATCTACAAAGACGTGGTGCACAAAACCGGAGTGAGTATCATTACTGGTGTGAGCACTGTAAACAACAGTCTCTCGCCCCCTTTCTAGCAATGGAACAAATGCATTATGGGAAATGTAGGAAACCAACAAATGATGTTAAACTGGAGTTGGTTCACCAAAAACAATAACATGCACTGCTACACGTGCTGATATTTAGAATTATTAATCCAGTTGGATCCTTTTTTTGTCTGATGCCGTCATGTGACCATATCTGTGTTCGTCCTGTAGGGTTACCTGACACAGAACGGCTACGTCAACTTGGAGCGAGTTGAGATGATCATGCAGGCTGTGGGCGTGGCCGAGGACAACATCTTTAAGAAACGCAAAGAGGACGATGTAAGATTTCCCTCGGGGATCATGAAGTTTCTAGTTGTGTGTGTGATCAAATGTGAAGAGCAAATGTTTCACTGAGTCTTTGTTTTCACTCTCAGCTCATGACATTTTCATTGTCTTGTAGGAAAGCTTCAAAAGAAGAATGAAAGAAAAACGGAAGAGGATGAAAGTGAGTAAAACATGACTGACTTACTTTATTGTTGCACAAAGTCAATGAGATTTTTCACTAAATGAAAATGGTTATTCTACAACAGATGCAGTTTTCTCATCTTCACCTTAAGTTTTGAAGAGAAGAGGGAACCCTTGTGGCTCACGTTGTAGGGGGGACTTAAAGCTTGTGTGACACACGACACCTTTTCTCGTATCGTGTGATCGAGAGAATCAGCATCTCGCCTGTTTTTTAAATGCATGATGCATACGTCTAGCAGCAAAAGTAATTGCCTGTTGACAATATTTTGACATCATACCAGTAGTATGACACATAACTGACACCTTCCACTATATTCTCTGTGTCCAGGCTGAATCTGGTTTATGTGACAGACATTTGGGCTGCAGTGTAAACAGTTACCACCGTTGTCCTGACTGTTTTGTTTTCCTCTCTGTGTTACTGCAGGCGGAGCAGCGGGGTCCCGCCTACCTGACCACGGGCCAGTTCGCCCCTCAGGCTCTGGGGAGAAGAGACCGACCCGAGCCCGTCCAAAATGCTCGGCACCAGGCCTACGACATGAGGATGCAGTCCAGGGAGCAACACAACAAAGTACAATGGCTTTTTTTTTTTTTTTTTTCTCTGTAAAAATATGGAAAAAAATGTTCAGGAAAGAGTCTGAACCCAGAAAAATACATGAATGAGGAGGAGATTTCTGATATTTTATCAGTGTAGATTGAAGGTTATTGTCGGTTTACATGTAATATTTAGCTGACATGTCATCCCGAGATCCAGTCAGGATTGGGGAGGGTCATTTTTAAATGTATCCTGTTTATGAAAGGATTGCATCATGGTTAAATTTTGTTGTTTTCCTGCAGGATGCTGCTCAGTCTCTAAAGGCCATGATGAGGAATGGAGGCAATGTAAGTTTGTCACAATTGGAAAGATGGATGAGTGATGTAGTCTTGACTGCTGAGTTGAAGGCATCTGGACTTTTTAGGTTTCTGAAGACATGAAGATGAGTCATGTAGAAATACCGTAAATTTTCTTACGGATATTTTTTTTAACGTTTGGTGACCGAGTTAGAATATGGACACTGCCCTCAGCTCAGTTCATGGACGTGCTTCAACTCAAAGTGTGTGTTAAGCTGTTAAAATTCATGCTTGTGTACAGCTTGACATCAACCCACAATCGCAGCAAATGCATAAGCACATGAATGAAAGGGCATAAAAGCCTCAGCCAAGGCAGTTATTTTCTTTTCCATTTGACATGTGATCGTATCATCTCGGGCTGTAGGAAATCTAATTGATTTGATTGCCAAATTAATCTATAACAAATATTAGGGCCAGTTACAACTCGTTAAGTATTCTTAACAAAAAAAAAAGCACTTGCACTTAATATCCATATTTAATATAATATATTCATTTTGAAGGTCC
This sequence comes from Rachycentron canadum, assembly GCA_038496675.1. Taxonomy (NCBI): domain Eukaryota; kingdom Metazoa; phylum Chordata; class Actinopteri; order Carangiformes; family Rachycentridae; genus Rachycentron; species Rachycentron canadum. The sequence goes on from CM076665.1 coordinate 20,809,513, forward strand.
CACATTTTGCAATTTCCTAGTTGCACAAAAGTTCAGAGATCCAGTCATATCTCAGAAATCTGAACTTAAATGATATGAATAAAACAGGTATTAAAATACTGGAAATGTTAGATGATTAAAATAAACAAATAAAATAATTTAAAGTTTCAGAAGTCCTGATAGCTCAGTTTCTGAATACAGGCTGTGTGCTGTCGATGACACAAATGAAACAGTTTAAAACAATAACTGTTGTTTTCAATAACTTGTCCTGTTTTTGAGAGAAAACTGGGCACAAACCATTACAAGATAAGGAAAGTATAATCCACTGAATAAGAACAAATCAGGCTAAAGTCTCCCAGATTAATCACATCTGAATCCCACAGCTCCACATCTCTGTACAAACTACAGCTTCATGTGTGTCTGTTCAGTTTAGTCTACTTTCTTTCATAATGTAGGGTTATTTTTATTGTATCTTCACCTGTATGTACCTATGTAGAGTTGAGATTGATAGCTTCTGAACATGGTGCAACATCTACTGAAATTGAAATGTTAATGTCTGTCTAGCCATTTTTATTTATTTTATTTTGGGTAAATTGAGTTGTTGAGGTTTAAGTGTTAATACAGTGATTTGAGAATCTAACATACAGGACAAACTTCTTCCTTGTTGGTTAATATGGTCTTGTCTGCTTGTGCAGTCATCTGCAGGGCCCAGTGATGGAGCTGACAACAGGGGGGTGAAGAGGAAAGCTGAGGATAGCGACAGTGAGCCAGAGCCAGAAGACAACGTCAGGTAACTCTGGGTGGGTGGGGTCACATTGGAGGGCAGGATCTGAGTGGCAGAATAATGATGACAACGAGACTGACCTGTCTCCTGACGCTTTTTGAGCAGCAAAACAAAAGGATGTTCTTTTCCAAACATTCTTCTTCTTTGTTAAAACCTGCAGCTACATTGCCCACAACACGACTTGATTATTCCAACACTGAAAACAATCCCCAACAAATGCCCTTTTTTTCTTTTCTTTTTTTTTTTTAAATAAACTAGCTACTGTTACTTAGCCCTGTGACCTGTTTTTAAAGGTCCCATATTTTACATTTTTCCAGTGTTTTTGATATCAATAAATAGATGTAAGATATAGTGTCTGATCCTCTCCTGATTGGCTGATTGTTTTCTGAGTGAGCCATTGAAATTACAGCAGATTTTAGGTAAACACACTTATTAAACCTCGCATAAACCAAATCTTGCACTGTTGGATGGTGGATCAGAGTTGGCTGGGCTTTGAGGTGTGGCTGAGAACGATCTGCTTTTTGTTGTGACATCACAAAGTTCCAGAAGTGCTGACAGCTCGTTTTAAGGCTCAGTTTCTGAATCCAGGCTGTGAGCATTTCTCTGTGACTGAGACCTTTGATACTTTCACTGTATAAATATAGAACCTAGACCTGCGTTATAATCAAAGACCACATGGGGGTCTACCTTTAGACTGTATGGACCTTTAACATCTGCCTTTAGACCGTATGGACCTTTAACATCTACCTTTAGACCGTATGGACCTTTAACATCTGCCTTTAGACCGTATGGACCTTTAACATCTGCCTTTAGACCGTATGGACCTTTAACATCTGCCTTTAGACCGGATGGACCTTTAACATCTGCCTTTAGACCGGATGGACCTTTAACATCTGCCTTTAGACCGGATGGACCTTCAAAGATGTTGTCAGTAAGAACTGATGGGCTTGTAGCTGAGTGCCACAGATAGGGCAGTATAAGGGCAGTTCAGTAGGATGTGAAGTAAATGAATCAGTTGTTAATTAATTATAATTAGTTATTGTGTCAATATTTCAAATCTGCTGAGACAAACGGTTTAAATTTCAGATTTTACTGGTGACAACAAAGAAACTCTTGACACTTAGTCTGTGCTAGCAAAGCTGTGTGTGTGTGTGTGTGTGTGTGTGTGCGTGCGTGCGTGCGTGCATGCGTGCGTGTGTGTGTGTGCGTGCGTGCGTGTGTGTGTAAAAGTGAATCTTTAGAGACCAGCCTCACTCAGTGAAGATGATGTTAACAAACAGCAGAGAGAAGTACTCATTAATGCCACCGGGCTGCAGCACAAGCTGTTTAACTCTCTGCAACCTCTCCTATACACACACACACACTTATACACACACTCACCCCTCTGCTGAACAGCTCCCACCTCCCTCTGCACGTGATTAATATGGAAAGCAGGAATATTCGAGTAAATTCCTCTGTGACGCACTCATCTAAGCTTCTAAATCCATCGGGCTAAATTGGTATTCATGGAAGCTTTCCTCTCAGGAGTCGGCGCTCCCTGCGGACTGCTCTGAGGATCCACCACGCAGATGCCGAACGGCCTTGATTATGTGTGCAGAACGCCATTGCTGCCCCAAATCTACCAAGAAGTCAAAGCCATTAAACTATTCTAGCAGCAGTGAGGAAGTTAAAGCAGTATTTGTTGTTATCCAGTGGATGAACAGAGCAGCATCCTGAATGCTGTTCATGTTAATGAGCCGTTTAGATTTATTTACTCCACAAACAGCTGATTGTCTCATCCAGTAATCACTGACGATGTCCAACAGTGGAGTATATTCGTCAAAGCCACAGCGCCCACACAGTTGATGCCCATGTAGTCAGATACATTTTACACTGAAAACATGTGTTTTGTGTTCATTTGTAATTGTTGTCAATATGTTTTTGGTTTTTTTTTCTGCTCAGAATGAGAAAACTACTTCTTTAGTTCTGGTTTAATAAATACTTAATTTACGCTCCATTTTCATTAAACCATGAAGCTGTAGACAGATTTTCAGGAAAAGAGATTCACGTCTCCCTGATTTTAAAATTTAAATAGTTGTCATGTGGTAAATGATTTAACTTAAGAAACCCTTAAAAAGCTGATGTTTTTAATGATGCTCTGGGTGTGACAGAGATGGCGTGTCTGGATATTTTGGTGTCAGTCTATCGGGATCATTTGGGGTTTCTGCAGGTCTGAGAAAGGCCATTAAAAAAAAAAAAGAGAGAGTCTGTGTTTGGATTTCTCAGAAATGTCAAAAAGGTCCATATGTAAATCTACCTAAAGGTAGATGTTAAAGGTCCATACAGTCTAAAGGTAGATGTTAAAGGTCCATACAGTCTAAAGGTGGATGTTAAAGGTCCATACAGTCTAAAGGTAGATGTTAAAGGTCCATACAGTCTAAAGGTAGACCTCCATGTGGTCTCTGATTATAAAGCAGGTCTAGGTTCTATATTAATACAGTGAAAGTATCAAAGGTCTCAGTCACAGAGAAATGCTCACAGCCTGATTCAGAAACTGAGCCTTAAAATCAGTCATCAGGACTTCTGAAACTTTGAAGTCACAACTATAGACCCCACCCATTACCAGCTTCTTCCATCTTCATTGCAAGATTTTGTTTTTGAGTGTTTACCTAAAATCTGGTTTGTATTTATTGGATGATTCAGAAAACACCTGTTGTTACTAGAGCTCCTGGGAGAGGAGATGTAAAACTACACTGAGATGGTTTTTGGTTCTTAAAACCACAAATTCATCTTTTTATGGATATCAACACTGGAGAAGTTAAAATATGGACTTTGAATATAAAATGTGGACCTTTTTAAGAGTCAGGGCCTCGTTCTCCTCATTAGCTACTGATGCCCAGTTACAGGACTTATTATGCTTGATGATTAAAAAAAACTTAAGTCTGCATGTCTTATAACAGTGTAATAATAATATGAACTTTTAATATTTAGTGACTCTTTCGAATTGTGAGCAATTAATCAAAATTTAAGTGTAACTTTTGGCTGCTTGGAAAGACTAGTTCTATAGTTAATTACTTTCACTATCATCCTGGACTATTGTTGTTTTACTCCAGGATTGTGTGTTTGTGGGGAACTAGTGAAGTGTAACCATGTGTCTGTGTCCTACAGGCTGTGGGAGGACGGCTGGAAGCAGAGATACTACAAGACCAAGTTTGACGTGGACGTGACAGACGAAGGCTTCAGGAGGAAGGTGGTTCAGTCGTATGTGGAGGGTCTCTGCTGGGTGCTGCGCTACTATTACCAGGTACGATAACGGGTTTCTTCGTAACCATGGACACGCACACTTCAGTTTCTGGTAACTTACTCCCTAACACAGGCTGAGCATTTCTCTGTGATTGAGACCTTTGATACTTACAATATCACAGTTTTAATATAGAACCTCGACCTGCTTTATAATCAAAAACCACATGGAGGTCTACCTTTAGACCGTATGGACCTTTAAACCAATGAAGCCCATGGAAATGTCTGTGCTTCCAAAAATCATGTCGTCTTCAAAGCTTTATTGCTCCATGATGGTTTGAGCTGTTTCTTCTCCTTAAACCAGAGAATCAACTCTTTCTAACAAGCCCTGATTTGTCAATCCTGTATTTTTCTGATCTCAGAGTGAGGAGAAGTTGCTTTGAGTTTATTGTAGTGACAGAATAAAGACAGAGAGACATGGACAATAAGATATTTAGAGCATTAGAGGCTTTGGAGCTGATTTTTCATCATTACTGCTCCAAAGAATGAGCAGAACTCAGATCAGATAAAGAGAGAAACTTCAAATCAGCTCTAGAACAACACAAACACATGTGTGGAACTTCCTGTGTTGAAGTTTTCTTTGGTTATTCTGGTTTACAGTGTTTTTATCTAGAAAATAAGGAGAAATTCACTGTGTTTTTAGTTTCCTGTTGTTCTCTGAGCTACTATCCCCTATTACAGTGAACAGAGTCTTTACTGAGTCACAGATATAATGAGCTGAGGTTGAGCTGAGTCTGAAGATGAGGAGACTTGGGGACATTTTTAAAAATGACAACGTTATAAAGAAAAACATAAAGCTAATGTGGCTCTAAAAGGGTTAAAGCACATGATGTGTATGAAGGCAGTTCAGTAGGATGTCAAGTGAGGTCAGGAGCAGACATCATGCTCCCTGTGTATGTACCAGGTTCACATGAAGCACACAGGTGTGATGACTGTTTCACATAAAGTGAAAACTGTGATCTAACTTCTGACTTTCAGGCTTCCAGAATCAGGACAGGTGTTTAAAACAAAAAAACCTCTTTAAAAACGACTTCATACAGAACAGACGCCAACTGAGTGACAGATTTTTTTTCTCTTTATCTTAAAAGTCAAGAACTCCTCTATGTGGAGTGTCCCAGCACAAATATTCCTCCATTCTGCACCGTCTGGCATCTCCATGTTTGCGGTGTGATTATACACTAAATCATTTTGCTGTTGTAAAATATTGATCTTTATCTTGAAATGAAATAATCAGCAGCGGGCCCTCTCCAGAAGAGCCAGGGCGCCTCGGGCTGAGCCAGGGGATTTGTTTCAGGCTGATTGTGCTCTCCGTGTATGCGCGCTCTGCGTCGACTCCGCACGCTCGCCAAGCCGAAGCCCGTCTCAGGGGGCCGCTCTGGATGAATTCATTAGCAGGCCCTCGGCGGACAGGGACGTGTCTGCACTCCGCTGCCACACATTCACGGTTCTGTCCGCTGCCGCAGAGTTATGATCACACACACCCTTCTCCAAAAGACGACGGAAGGGAGAGCTGGGTTCATCCGAAACACAAAAGACCAGAGTGACAGAGATTTACACTTTTTTCTGCGTCAGTTTGTCAGATCCTTTGTGTTTTTAGGTGCGTAACCCTGATAAAAGTGGCATTTTCATTGTCAAATCAAGACATGTCGCTAGAAGACACACTCACTTTGCCATGAATTTGCAGCTGTGAGTTCAGAACAAAAAGTACTTCATCACTGATTTCACCCACAAATGGAGGAGTTTTCTTTCATTTGTTAAAATGCAGTTTATTTTTGGAAGGCTCAGTACATGGCATACAAATATCATCATGCTACATCTTTCATGGGGGCAGGCTCCGGTGTATTAATACAGTAAAAATAAATGAATTAACACAGAAGGAAAAGAAAAACAAAACGGACAAAGCAACAGTGGAAAAGCAGGACACACATCTTGAGTCATACTACAGGATCACATGTTCAGAGCCCTGTCTCCCATTTTAATGTGAGCCCAGAGCCAGTCCCAGGGTGACACCACTTCCTCTTAATCACCATTTATTCTACCAAGCAAACATTCATAAGATGCTGTGCCACAGTTGCACTGACCCATTCCTTCAGTCCCGGAGACTTTGTTTCTTTCCAGTATTTTAAAATAACTCAACAGCCTCAACAGATCAAACCCACAATAACAACAGAAGATTCACACTAGGATATGTTTGGTATTTGGGGCCAGTATCTTACCCCAGTGCCCCCAACCCATTTCAAAAATAGATTATTATTTAACAACTTCTTTCTGTGGCGTCTCGACAGCTTTTCTCTCACTTCTTTAACATATTAGCCACATTCAGCCATGATTTTTAGACCATTCATTTTCTCCTCTGAGGTCCCTCTGCCATATCTCTCTCATGTTAACACACTCATTACTCTAAAAAGAAGTTTTCTTATAATCGAACATGATTTTTATACGATGCAATACTGACTGTTAAAATCAAAACGTCTTCACATACATTCTCATCAACCATTGATTTTAATGGGCTGGACAAAATATTGGAAATGCCTGCAGTAAAGCTGAGTCAATTAGTTAAAGAGTTTGATGATTTTTGGTTAATCAATTTTTTTATTGTCACTGATATATAAATTAAATATAATTGAGTTTTGAACATCTGGTTGGTCGTCACCCTACATTTCAGTGAATAGTAAATAGATCTGCACAAATAATCGAAATCACAATATCCAAATTGTAGGAGCTGCCGTTTCTTGATAAAAGTAAAAAGTCATAACGTGAGCTGTTGGCATGATTAGTGTTGTGGCGCAACGGAGACGTCCTGACCGACTGAACTAAAAACTAGGTTTAAACAATTGGTCCAAATATTACTGAAATCACAATATGCAGGAGCAATCTGCAGTTTTTTGTATTAAAAAAAAAAAAGAGTCACAGCAGACCAGAAATGAAGCTTTGTGATGCTGCAGAGATCCTTAGGCATACAGATCATATTCTCTAGATATAAAGGAACATGTTTGTTTGTTTGGTACAAGACTGAACAAAAATCACACAATTAATATTTTTATGTTCCGTGAAAATGAAATTCAAACTCTTTCAATCTAAAGTTCTGTTTTTCCCAATTTTCTGACTTTTCATAAATAAAAAATCTAGATCTAAACAATAAATCAATTTCTGCCAAAATAACAGTTCAGACCCACTAAAATTAGGATTTTATCTGACACTAAAATGTTTAGGTGGATAATTCTGATGAGGGAGAAACTTTCTTTCCTTGTGTCTGTTGTTATGAAACAGGACAGTGAATTAAATGTAATTTTTTCTTTCTGTTGTTGTCATGGTTCGTGGTCTTTGACCCTCCAGCCACAGTCACAAATGAGTTTCTCCTCGAGACAAAACGTGTCGTCATATTACCATAAATGATCTGTGCCATTATTTGAATGTGGAGCCGGGAGCCTCCTCCACCCTTTTATCATGGTAAAGTCCCATATTATCATCTGAATGACCATCTTTAATAGTAGAGTGGTGGTGAGCTTCGAGACGAAATTGGCCGAGATGTGAAGATCGGTGGATTTATCAGAGGACCACCTCAGAGGTGGATTGTGGGAAGTGAAGGTCGTCTTTTGGTGTCAATACGCGTTTACTCAGGAAGGATAAATAGTCTGGACGTTGCATCTGCAGGGTTATTTTTTAGGTGCAAGAGCTTCTAAGCAGGTGTCGCCGACTATTCTGTCCCCAGTTGCTCCAGAGTTCCCAGTTTCTGTCTCCTTCCTGTATCTGGGCCGTTTTTGCTCCGTCGTAGTTTTAAGTGTAGCAACAACAGACTCATTTTAATTTTGGAGTCCGATCAAGATTCAGGCTCCTTCAGGTTTTTAAATGTCAGATTGGATTTGAAGCTTTGTGGTGCAGAAGAACTTTGGTGGAAAAAGGGCAAAGTAAATCTTTTTTCTTTCCATTTCCAAGTCTTTTTTTTTCTTTCTTTTTTTCTTTCTCAATTTGTCCCACAAGCTTTTTATTCAGGACATTGGGTCTCACACATGAAATGAAAATATCCTGTAGCACAAAGGAAAAATCATTCAGGACCATATAGAGTCTGGACCATATAGAGCAGACAGTATTTAATTGAACTGAATCACTGAACATCAACAGTTTTGATCACTTAATCTTCATTTATCTTTTATTAAACAGAAATGTCAAACTCTCTGGTTTAGATGCTTAAATGTGGAGCTTTTCTGTTTTTATATTGTTGGAAAAAAATTTATTTTTATTTTTAATGCCTCCGCCTCTGAATATTTAATGGAGGCATTTTCACCATTTCAAAGAATAATAGTTTGTCAGTAAATGAATCCAGCAAGACTAAGTTTTAGATAAAGTTGTCCTTGTCTTTTTCAGTCGGCCAATAATCTGGAGCCAAAACACGTTTCTGATCGGCTGTTGTCCAAACCAAATGCATCAAAATTTAAATGAAATTCTTTTTTACTGCACTTTTACTTCAGGGAAACGTATCGCTTCAATTGTGGCTCACTTACTTTTTGTCTGTTTTTATTGAATTTGATCTTATTTATTTATCTAAGTGTTTCATGATAACCCAGATTAAGGCCACAGTAAAACAACAAAAATCTGTCTGACACTCTGCTTCACTTTATCTAAAGTAACCGCAGTCTGTGTTTAATTGATCATCAATTAATCTGGTTATTTTCTAGATGGATTGTTGGTCTGTGTGTCCAACATAAAAAAAACACAGAAAATGTTTTCTAAATTTACTTTAGACAGATGTTTTGTTTGTCCTCACAGTTCATTTACTGTGATGTGTGACAAAGAAAAGCAGCAACAACTAAAACCATCACAATTTTAGAGAAGACGGAGACATGGACAATAAGATATTTAGAGCATTAGAGGCTTTGGAGCTGATTTTTCATCATTACTGCTCCAAAGAATGAGCAGAACTCAGATCAGATAAAGAGAGAAACTTCAAATCAGATCTAGAACAACACAAACGTGTGTAACTTCCTGTGTTTTCTTTGGTTATTCTGGTTTACAGTGTTTTTGAATTTGAACTGATTCTGAATATGTGGAGACTTGGTGACAATTTTAAAAACAACTTGATAATGAAAAATGCAAAGGGATGAAAAACAACCATGAGCCTTAATGTAGCTCTGTAAGGGTTAATGTGACTTTGTGTGTCAATACGTCTTCTAAAGTCAGTGATCATATCTTTTGTCTTGGATACTTGTGTGGAGGAGGATGGATGGATTTCTCCTGATGTGTTGAGTCGTGTTAAAGTCAGTGACTGTTGATCTGCAGGGCTGTGCTTCCTGGAAATGGTACTTCCCATTCCACTACGCACCGTTCGCCTCCGACTTCAAAGACATCAAAGGGATGTTCACCGAGTTCGAGAAGGGGACCAAACCGGTGAGAGACTTTTCTCTGGTCTTTGTGTTGTTGTTTAACCCATCAAATGCCAGTGAGCTCACTTGACTTGACAGTAAAGTGTCATTAGAGATCAACACAGAATCTTTATATGAAGAAATAAACAGGTGAAATTACTAATAATGTCACATCAGAATAAAATCTGCTGAATAAAGACAAATATGTATGAATTAGATCTTTAGATACTGACAACAATCTTGTACTAATAACCTGCTGAGTACATGTGAGTGTAAATAACTAGTGTGTGTGGTTGTGTGCAGTTTAAGCCCTTGGAGCAGCTGATGGGCGTGTTTCCTGCTGCCAGCGGCAACTTCCTGCCCGAAACCTGGAGGAACCTCATGTCCAGTCCAGTAGGTTTTGAACTTCTGCAGTGTTTTATTTCGAATATCTCAGTATAGTTTCACATCTCCTCTCTCCCCTCTCTCGCTTCTCTCTGGAGCTCTAGAAACGACCAGAAATAAACCCAGAGGTTTTTTAAAATGTTGGAAAAAAACTCCATTCAATTAGGACTATTAATCTAAGTATTTGAGATTCATTTTAACTACACAGGAAAAAAAAGACTCTAATAGGATTGTTTTCCATCTGCCTAATATAAAACACATTGCTGCTAGTCGTAATTTTCTCGGACTCTTCAGCCTCTGTTAAACTCTTCTTTGATACAGGTTTCTTCTATCATTGATTTCTACCCCGACGACTTTGCCATTGATCTCAACGGCAAGAAATACGCCTGGCAAGGTGAGTCAGTCCTGCTGAAACACCCACATTTCTAATGTGGGTCATGATATTACCAACTGCTGTTCAAACTGCTTTATCTCAACACCTTCACTAAACTGCTCTTCAAGTTAAAATCATTTCTGTCAGGGTGTGTTTGTACAGCTTCTCTAGGAGCTGCTACATTTCATAATTTTGCCTCTGACAGGAAACAAAAGTCCTTTTTTCTTTTTCTCAAACACCAACAAGGTGAGAGGATAAAATCCAAACTCCAAAAACACTTGAAGAGCATTGTAATTTTTACTTGTATTTGTTTCCAGGCGTACTCGACTCTCAGAAGTCACTTTGAGTGCAGTTATTCTGTGTGTGCTTTGTTTTGAAGGTGTTGCCTTGTTGCCTTTTGTGGATGAACGTCGGCTGAGGGCGGCTCTGGCAGACGTCTACCCCGACCTCACACCTGAGGAAGGTGAGCTCAGCTCCCACAATTACCTGAAGCCGTAATTAAAGATGTTTGTCTGTCACATCTCTGCTTTTGTGATTATGAAAGTCATAGATTTAAAACTAGTCTGAGTCAGGAGGTTGAGTGTAAATAACATTATTAGTTAACAGGGAGTGAGAAAAGAGAGATCATCCCCACGTGGTGTAAAAGTCTGAAACTGAACATGTGTTTTTTCTCCACTGCTGTTGAATGTTTGTTTTAATAACAGCAAAGCTGTTTCTGCTGGAGAAACAATCTGTTTCTGTTATAGTTTGTGTTGTGTTTGTGTGTTTGTAGTTGTGCTGTTTGAAGTTGTAGTTTGTGTTGTCCCGTCCTTTCCTTTTTCCTTCCTTCCCTTTCCCTGTTTTTTCCTTTCTGACCACTGCTACTGTCTGTTCTCTGTTGCAGTGAAAAGGAACAGCCTGGGAAGCGACATTATGTTTATCAGCAAATCTCACCCACTCTTCGACTTCATCCATGAGCTGTACCGCACAGAATGTAATGAGGTAACTGATCGATTAGACCAACAGCCAGTGTGGCCTGACAGAACATTGTAATATTCTGCAGAAACACCTCCCTGGTCACTTTTTTCAACACTGTAACTGGACAGGGACAATCTGTTTTGCACAGGAAAAATCTTAACTGTATACACACACACACACACACACACACACAAACTGCAGTTGGCTGCTGTGTCACTCTTCTGCAGATGTGGCGTGTAGTTTTGCAGGTGTTGGATTTCGTCATGTTGATTATACATTTGTTTATTTTACTTAATGGGTGAAAACGTCTTAATGAGCAACAGTGAAGCAAAAAACACCAAAACTACAGCAGAGAATAAATCTGCAGGCACCGTGTGAGACAGATACAAGACTGTAGTCAAAGAGAATCAGTCCCCACTGAAAGACAAATGCTTCAAAACACGATAGAAATCTTTGTTTTACTGGTGTTTGTCCTGGTGACGGCACATGATGAAAAAGGTTCACCCTCTGAGGAACAGGAAAGTGATTTTCCTGCTGTAGCTGTTTCTCAGTGCAGGGGCCACATCTTTAAGAGGACTCAGTCTCCGATGGTGCAGCCCTGTTGTCAACCATGGTGTGCAGTGAATCATGGGATAGGTTGGGCCATTGAGGATGCACCTTTTGGATCCTTTGAAGCATTTCCTTATGATGCACATCACTATTTCTTCTTAACACTGGTCAGTAAGCAGCTCTGTCTCCTTCAGGGCACTGAGATCCCTGCAGAGCTGTGCCATGGAATCCAAGGTACATTAAATCTTGATGACGACCCTATTCTACCAGATAAGTAAGGAACGCCTGCTTTATTCTCTTTTGTACAATTTGTCCCATATTTATTTTTTAGGCGGTCCACTGTGACGATTCTGACTTAACCTCGTTCATTGAGTTTTGTTTCCTTTCTTCTTCAGGACGGTGGCGTCGCCCATCCCCACGCTGCGCGACATTTCCCAGAACAGTTCAGTTGGGTAAGAATTTAAATATGTTTATTAATATTAACAATCTGTCATTAACAGTAACTGGAGAAATGAGCACTGAGTAGAACATTTTGAAATCAAATGATCAAAAACATAGGAAAGACAAACTAATGTCAAACATGAGAGGAGCTGGGCACAGTCATGTAACTGTAAATTTGATGCACAGAATCCTTCCTGTTGTTGGTTATTTTATTTTTATTTTATGGCGTCAACAAACAGCCCTGACTGGAATCGGAGATTTTTTGATAATAATCAATGAAGTTTCTACCTGTTCATACAGGCTGCAGTTTGAAGCACAGTCTAGGGGCTGATAGTAGATATTTGTAATCCAGTACACTGATAACGGATATTTGGGACGAGTATACATTTGCAGTAAAAATACTGCAATTTTTTTCTTTACTTCGTCTGCAATGAGGATTTAGAGAAAGAGAATTTCATTTATGAAGCTTAATGTTGCTACAAATAGTCTCATGGACTACGGAGTCCAGGTGTCTCCATTATTTTGTCATATCAGTGCAGGTAGGCTGAATAACAGAAACGTATAATGTAATATAGGCCAACGCTTTCCATCTATGATAGCGTGAAATACAATAAATGTTTTAAATAAAAATTTAAAGGATTCCATAGTAAATTACTAAGATTTATTGCAGGACTGTTGGATTAGACTACATCAGTTTTAACTAGGTGTTCCTAATAAACTGCCAACTGAGTATATTTTATATTATCAGTTGTGTGCACGGGCTGCAAAGGGCCTAACTGGAATTTACTGGTTTATTTTCATGTTTCAGTGCATTGAAATGCCAGTGCACATACATCTGGGAGCCTTGAGATGCTCTTTAAGGCACAATCTAACAAAGACGAGCTGGAAATCAATATAACAAACCTTCATGTGTGGTTCAACATCACAGCATGACTTTCAGCTGTTTGTGAACAACACATTCTATGTGCATGTACACAAACACTAAGATGAGAAGTCTGGTTTAAAATAACTATATATATATATATTGAGCTGAAAATGAAGAAAGCATCAATGAGAGAAATGAGTCCTGTGACGTTAAGAACTGACGTTGGTTGTTTATTTGTGGTATTTAAAATACATGATGTGTAGGAGGTGATTTACAGTAACAAATGTCCTCAGATCAGGATCTGGAAGAGGTTTCTGTCTCTCCTGGTGTCTGAGACTCTAGAGCAGATTTAGACCACGTTGCAGCGGTGGGCTCTGTATCTTTACACCCACCTTTCATTACAATAATAGGAGTGTGCAGCCATTCTGCCAGGGTGAAAAAACATTCAGGAGCAACGTACGAAAATGACAGTGAAGCAGGCGAGGCAAGTTCAGAAGAAAACCACAACACTTTATCATGGAATAATCCTCAACATTAAACTTCACCAACTTAGGATATCTGTTGAAGGGGAGGGTTTTTTCTTCCCTTTATAAAAAATATCTTTTAAAACGTGAGCTAATGGAACTCTTGACTCATTGAAAATGATTTTCCTCTATTTTCCAGAGTGAAGTTCAAGGATCCGCTGTATGCAGATGGCTTTGTGTTCAAGGCAGTCCTTCTGCCTGGAGCCAAGTGAGGCTTTTTCCTTTCTTCAACTTTATTTATCTCAGAAATTCTTCTCTGAACACTAGAGGCTCTTTCGTTTTCCACTCATTATTAAAGGACGAGCCTGGTGATATTCTGTATTTTTCGCATTGTCCACAAACCCATGAAATCATTAAAATCAACAATGTGTTGGTTCTGGCACGCAGCACTAGCTGACCTCCTTCCTCTGTCTGTGGCTCTCAGCTCCAAGCCCATTGGTCCCTGCTGCAGGCTTAAATCTTTAAGATGTAGTTTCGAAGAAATAGTGTTTTTGTTTGGAACTATTTGCAGTGGCAGATTAATCCACGTTTGCCGCTTCAGTGAAGGTGTGGGGCAGCAAGACAGTGTCCGAGCCTGCGTCTCAATAAACTAGTGTCTGTTCATAGTGAGGAATAAACATGTCACCCAGTCTAACAATGAGACTCACTGGTGTGTTTCTGGAAACAATCGAGCTCTTTGGCTCAGAGGAATAAGACAACAGTGAGGCCTCTGAGTGGGGGAGGAAGGGGGCCACAGACTGAAAAAGACAGACTCTGGGTCTGTAAAGTGAAGCTAATTCAGAGCCTTAAATCTACATGCTATCTGATGACAGTTGAAGTCCGATTAGATTGAAGTCCATGGGAAACTATTTCTCACTTGATTTATTACATCACCCATTGGTTTGTAATTTGTCTGTCGGCCATCTTGACTTTTTGATACCAGTAAAAAACATATTTGGAGGAGAAGGTGGAGCTGAGGAGGAGTGAGGGGTGGAGCTGACCTGCTCTGTTCTCTATCCTGATTGGGTGGTGCAGTCTGTCAATCACACAGTAGCCACGCCCCCTAATCATCCCCTGCTTTATGGTCTATTTTCCTCTAAATGGACCATCATTTAAAAAATGAACATCATGTTGTATTGAAGACTTGAAACTAGAGACTGAGACCATAAACTCATTAGGAAAACGTTTACTGAGCTAATAAATCAAGGAGAAGTGGGGACATTTTCCCATAGACTTCAATACAACCTGACTTCTTTAACAACCAGTGGAGTCGCCCCCTGATGGTCAGTAGAGAGAAAGAAGGTTTAAGGCTCTTCAGCGTTGGCTTCACTTTACAGACCCAGAGTTATCGAATGAAAGTGGTGTCACAACCTGAGACGTTTCCTGGTGCGACGGGTTACTACAGACTTTGTTTTACAGCCAGTGGGTTTTTGGTCATCAATTCTTGGATAGAGTCAGCTGATAATTATTTTATTATGATTCACATTTGTATTAGTTTCCAAGTCTCTCAGTTTTGGTTTCAGTTAATTCTTGACTCCATTAAATTCCTAAATAATGACAAACACTTCGGGATCATCAGCCTAACACATCAAGTCTTCTTTTTAAAAAAAACATTATATTCATCACTCAAACAGAATATGATAATATGTAATAAGTATTTTCACATGAACAACTGTTCCACAGCAGCTTTAACTCTATTTGTTTTTGTTTTTCAGGATTCCCAATAAGGTCCTGAAACCAGGTGACTGGGAGAAGGGGAACCGGGAGTCATGGAGACCCCAGCTGGGCTTCAACCCCAACAGGCAGCAGGCTCACTTGAACCAGTCTGGCTTCAGGGCTCTGAAGTAAGTGTGTTAGTGTTTGGTATAACAGCCATAAGGACGATGCAGAGGTCACACCTGTGTATTTATATCACCTTCTGTTCTGAAATTACTTTTCAGACTAATGTTTTCGTTTTAAAATTTAAACTGAACAGAGCCGTAACATAACCTAATTGTCAGGTGCTGCCACTGAAGCTGTTGGTTCACTCAAAGGTCAATGTGTCAGATTTGGTCAGAAAATCAAGTCAAAATGTTAAAAAAACAAACACAATCAAGGTGTGAAGGAGCCTCAGTGATGTCAAGGCAGGTCGCCGTGTGTGGTACAGCGACCGTGGAGTCGCCCCCTGATGGTCATTAGATAGAATGAAGATTTAAGGCTCTTCAGCACTGGCTTCACTTCACAGACCCAGAGTCTCAGTTTTACAAAAGAGGATGAAGAACAGCAGCTTCCTCCAGAGCTTGAGGTTAGTCTACAGCTCCAGACTGGTACCGTAGCCGTAAACCACTGGAGAAAGCTCTGATACGGTTTGATGCTGAGTTTGCAGCTTTTTAAAATCCCCTATTCCCCCAAAAGTTAGCCGATACAAACAGATTTTTTTGAATGTGATTAAAACCACTAATCAAAGCAATTTGACCACTGCTAGTCCTGTCTCCACAGACTAAGGATGCTCATGCAGTTGGACACAGTGGAGACTGAGCCGTTAGCCGCTGTGCTAATAGCTGCTGTGGGTTGTTGCACCTGTTGTAGCCTCAGTGTGTGACACTTCAGTCACAGTGATTGTGCCTTTTTAAAACTTGTGTCGAGGCTCCAGCTCACTCTGTCATCCTCACTCAGGTCCGACTGTTGTCCAGATAGCATGTAACTTTAGCTTTATTTTATAGCTGATGACTGTAGATTGTGATTGTATGATTCCAATGGATCAGTTTACCATATTTTAAACACTTTATATGACTATTACAAGATTAGGCAGGAGCAGGACTAATTATATCTTCAATGTAAAAAAGACAAGAGGTTTGTTCACAGTAAAAGACAAGTCAGATAAGTAAATTTCAGTACTTTTTATATTAGCAATGTTAACATCCAATAAGCTTCAATTGTCTGTTATATTCATATATCTGGAAAGAATGGAAGATTCTCAACACAAAAAAATCTGATTTTAAATTAATTGCACATTTAAAGCTTGTCACATCATCATCATCCTCCTGTAATCTTCCGTTTTGAAAGTCACAGTAGTTTAAACCCTTTGCTCTTACAAAGGTAAAGTGTTCATTTTGCAGGGCTGAATAAACACACACACAGTGTTAAACAATGACTGCTGATTCTGCAGTGACTCAGATTTGGTACAGTATTTTAAAATGGAAAATGTGTTTAAATGTTTGTTACTCCCTCCACCCTCCCCAACAGTCCCCATTAACCAGCCATCCTTGATTATGATCTAAGCTCTCTCCTCCACACATTGATATTATCATTAAGGAAATGTGAATAATTGAACATCTGGCTCGGCCCGATTGTGGCGTGCTTCGGAATTAATTATGCAGGGATTTGAAGAAACACCATGTATTCCAATTTTTTTGTCTTCCTGCTAAGTCAATTCAGTAATTCAGGCAGTTATGTGCCTTGATGGGGCCAAACAGGCAGGTGCTCCGACGCTGCCGAGCACAAAAACCAGGAGAAAATTGCTAAGGATTTTTTTTCTGTTGCATTGATTTTGAAATCAGATGATTTGTAGTTGGAGGCCAAATAATGGACCCGATAACAAAGATCATCATTCAGAGCAGAGTCAGGGCCGTCGTCTGATTACAGCTGCAGAAAAAAGTTTATACTTCATCTAACCCTCATAAATCTACAGGACTGTCAACAAAAATCATGCAAATATCAACAACCTTCAGTTTTAAATCATTTTAATGTTGTTACTGAAGCAGAGGAGATTTTATGACTCATAATACCCACCCCAGTCTGATCACTCTGGATGACGGCTGGTGGTGATATTGGGTGGGTGGGCTAACAGATGCATTATACTCATTAATACTTCACGCTTGACCAGCGACAGCATCACATCAGAGTCACCATGTTACAGCAACAGTGTTCTACAACAAACTATTAACTTTAGCCAACATTGAAAGCTTGTGACTTGTGCTTCACTCATGTTTCCAGATTTTGTTGGATAAATGTTTCAAGTCCACAATTCAGCACACATCGAGTCGGAGCCGTGTCTCCACCAAATAGTTTTCATTACTGTAAAATCTTGTCCTTTTGTGTTGTTTGAACATTGTTTGGATGATGTGTCTTCAGTCTCTTTACTTCGAATTCTTCCTCCAAAGACATCAAAGAAAAAAGTAAAAGAATGTAATACTGAATTCATGCTAACACCCAGCAGCTGAAGAAGCAGCTCGCTGTATGAACTTTCTGTAGACTGTTACTGGTCAAAAGTCAGGGGCCACACTGACACTCAGACACTATCATGGAGTTAATGCCACTGTGTTTGGGCTGTAAAAAATCAGCCTGTTCTTCTTAACACCAGTAATAGTTTGGGCTGATTTGTTAACCAACTATCCAACTTAACTTAATGTGCTCAGTCAACTTCAACAGTTGTTTCCTGAAGTTGACTGTGATCAGACCCGGCTTCCTGGGACTGGGAATGATGCAGCATCTGATGCATCTTCACATTAACATTATAATATTTCAACGAATTGTGCAGCTCTAGAATAAAGGCTAAACTGAAAAAATGAGGATAACACTGATTTCTGTGGTGAATTGTTGATGATCTTCTGTTGAAAGGACGATGATATGAATCATATCTCACAGCTTATCAACTTCTCTCCCTGCAGTCACAGTCTGAACAGGAACCAGCACGGAGGACAGTACAGCAATACTCCACCACCAAGCAACTACCAGCAAGGAGGCTACCGACCTCCACACAGCGGCGGCCACCAGCCTTTCCCACGTAAGATAGACACACACTAAGAGGGTCAGCTTTCTGCAGAAAGTACAGGTCTGTGGGGATGTGTATCTGATGTGTTTGTGGCTCTGATAACGGAGTTTTTCCCTTCTTTCTATATTTTTTTGATCATGATTGTAACTGATGAGGTGAAGAATTTAGATATGGGACCTTTTTAAAGCAGATTCACAACTGAAAACACAAACGCCTCAGGAACGTGTCTCTTTCCCTTCCAGTTAGTCATAACACTGGTCTTTGGTTTGTCTTAGCACCTAATGGTTAAGACCAAGTCACAATCAACAGAGTGTGAAGGAGCTACAGGAACGATGTCATTGGCCATGGCATCATCGCTGACACGTCTTCTGAAGTTAGCATGCTAACAAGCTAGATCTGCTCCATCCTGTCTTATAATACCACTGACACTAGATGCAGTGTGAGTCAGTGTAGTGTCAACACACCATGACGTCACTGTCGGTCTGTGCAGCTGTTTTGAAGCCTCCAGTTTCTAATTTGTCTGTCGGCCATCTTCTTTTTTTTTTTTTTTTTTAAACCAGTACATATTTAGAGGAAAAAGTGGAGCTGAGGAGGAGTGAGGGGTGGAGCTGACCTGCTCTGTACTCTATCCTGATTGGTTGGTACAGTCTGTCAATCACACAGTAGCCACGCCCCCTAATTCATCCCCTGCTTTCTGGTCTATTTTCCTCTAAATGGACCATCATTTAAAAAATGAACATCATGTTGTATTGAAGACTTGAAACTAGAGACTGAGACCATAAACTCATTAGGAAAACGTTTACTGAGCTGATAAATCAAGGAGAAGTAGGGACATTTTCCCATAGACTTCAATACAATCTGACTTCTTTACCAACCAGTGGAGTCGCCCCCTGATGGTCAGTAGAGAGAATGAAAGTTTGAGGCTCTTCAGCATTGGCTTCACTTTACAGACCCACAGTCCAGGTCCAGGTTTAGAGACAGTCTCTGGATGATGCTGTGGCAGGACCTGTTGACATCATCTCAGTTCAGGAGAGGTTAAGCTAACATGAAACAGATTTAGTTGTAGCTGAAAGTTTAGTAAAAAAAAAAGTAAGTGGACTCACTCAAACTGTATCCAAGCTTATAAAGGAACTTTGAGATTAGGTCAATTGTTGGATTCACTACTGTAACCTTGTATTGAACAATGCAGTACGATAAACTTGAAGCCTTGTTTATATCAGTCCTCAGAAATCTTCCTTTGGCTCAAGCTTTTTCTTTTTCAAAATGTGATGAAGGTAATTTAAAACATATGAATGCAGTGGAAAAAAGTTGTCGTGCTTGAGTTATTTCTTGTTAAGTATTAGAAAACAGCAAAATATTAAAGGTCCATACAGTCTAAAGGTGTGTGTGTGTGTGTGTGTGTGTGTGTGTGTGTGTGTGTGTGTGTGTGTGTGTGTGTGTGTGTGTGTGTGTATCTCAAATTCTGCAGGGTTTTACATACATATATGGTGTGTTTCACCTAAAATCTGCCATATTTTTTATTGGCTCACTCAGAAAACAGTCAGCCAATCAGAAGAGAGGATTAGAGCCTCGTTGTGATTGACTCCCTGACCTGTTGTTACTCAATGTTTTACTTTTTATATAATTATCTAATTTATATAATTTATAATATGGTGAAGTCACATTTTGTGGTACCATATGAATCATACTTATAATGTAGTTTTCTGCCTTTAAACTAGTTTTATAAACTATATATAGATCTCTGCCTGTTTATTATGAACAGCATAATAAAAACCCAGAAGTGTAAACACAGAAGGGTTGCGATTATCATCAACTGATGTCTTATTTTCTCATAATTTATAATAGCTAATGGAGGAAAATATCAATATGTCCCTAACTCTGACTGTGAATGTCATAAATCATCCCAGTGGAAGAGGAGACCCTATAGAACGTCTCCCTTCAGGCACAAATAAGTGTTGTATGATTAAAAAGTTCCCTTTTGTTCATCACACGAGGGACGGCCGAACGCCTCGTCACATATGGAGACAGAATCTCTTTCCCGGCTCCTAATCACGGTCTGTGCTTGGCCCTGGCCTCAGCCCCTGCTCCTCTGCCAGCTCTTCTCCAGTTTGACTTTGATGTGCCAATTTGCAAGTAGATGAATAATCTCTCCTGCCCACTGATAGCGTGCGGGGGAGTTGTGGCTATTGTGGTGGCACTTGATGCAAATGGGGGTTTTTGGCTCCTCCAGATTGCAGCAGCACCTCCCCTGGCCTCTGCCGCTCGTTCTTAATGTTAAACTTGCCAATTAGCAGTCCAGGACTTTTTTTTTTTTTTTTTAATCTCACTCGCTCTATATTTTTTCCGCCGTTCATGAGGAAATTGTTATTTTAATAATTGGAAATCATTGGAAATCTTCAGCGTGGCTCAGCTGTGATCCTCAGCCTGTTTCTGGTCACAGAGGATGATTTTTATTTTATCAGCTGAAGTACCTGAAACTGAAATATGTCAGCTTTGAAGGTGGCATTTATATTATATTTGATTTCTGCTGATTTTTCACTCTTTAAAATTCAAACCTTTGACTTTTTTCATGAACAGCGACAGTCGAATGATCAAATTTGGGCTAAAATAAGACTCATCTCTGAACTCTTGACTGGACCCGCCATGGGCCAGAGCTGCAACATCAACTGTTACTGACTGAGTGATAGTTATACCATTGGTCGGCCGAGTATTGGACTTAGATCCCATCAGTATTTCTTACTATTCTCAGATACCTTATTTCCTCAAATATTAACCAGCGCTTTTAATATACCTCAACTGGAGAAGGTAACACGCCTTCTTTGTTTCTAATTCTGCTTTCATTCCCATATTTTAGTAGGCTTTTTTTTTTTTTTTTTTATCAACTCGTTTGCCCTGCTACGCTTCCTATAAACATTTCAAATTAAAAGCCCTCTAGCATTTCAGTGGGGCTTTTATTGCTGCATTGATCCTGTGTTTTCTGCAGCGGTTGTGTGGTTCTGCTCGAGGTTTCTGTCTCCTAAAGGACGTTTTTCCTTGCTGCTGTTGCCAAGCGCTCCTCTTGGTGGGAATTGTTGGGTGTCTGTAAATATATTAGAAAAAAGTCTAGACCTGCTCTATTTTGAAAGTTTTGGCACTATACAAATAAATATTGAGAAGATGGCCGCCAAACAAATTGAAAAGAGGAGGCTTCAAACCAGCAGCTCACAAACCAACCGGTGACACAGTGGGTTGACACTTGGGCCCACTGGGATCTCTCCCAATGCTCCTGATGGCCATGTGGCCTGTTGAACATACTGCAGTGCAAACACAGTAAAATCTGAAACAAACGTTCACTGTTAGTGCTCGAGCTCCTTTTGTTAATTCCCTCTGTGCTTTAATGTTGACAGCTGTTGCATTTTGACATTATTTTCCACTGAATATTAAAATGTATAAGTGTTTCAGCTGCGCGTCACGATCCACAGCAATGAAAGGGGGGTTTAATTCAGGTGTGTTAAATTAGCATTTAACCTTTTGTTTTGTTGTGTGTTGTCCATATGTGCGGACAAGGAAGTGACTTGGTGGCATATGGTCAGTCTGGGAATGAAATTCTGCCCTGAAGTTTTTTTGTTTCATTCAAACACCCAAACATGGTCCAGACATATTTTAGGTTTTTACCTGGACTTAGATCACATTACAGCAGGAGTCTGTAAGATTGATAACAACTGGACTAAACGTGGACCAACCATGATATTGGCGACTCTAGGAATGTGATTAGCCAGACAAGTAGGCCTTATTCTGCAGCAGGAGGCCAGAGCCTGCTTTTGTCCAGATAACACTTTCTCAGGGCCAATCCTCTGCTCGGCCAGTAATCACTGCAGGCTTTGCTGCACTGGGCTTTTGTGTTTTGGTTTTTTTTTTTTTTTTTTTTTGGGTGGGGGGGGGCTGTTTGCTGATTAGCGTTGTGGGAGACCGGTGCCAGTAATGAGACTGTCGAGTGGCTCCGCTGGACACAGTGGCCCCCTCTGATAAAAGCATCCGGGAGGATCCCATTTGATCGGGTGTGTGATGCACTCTGAAGAGGGTTGAAACCAAAGTTAACTTCCCCCTTTGACGGCGCAGCTACCTCCTGTGGTGATGTGTCAACACACCGCCTCTGAAACATGCTGCGGGGCTTTGTGCACTGCAGCCGGACCAGCTGGTGTTTAATAACCAGCCGGGGAGTCTCTGCTGGTGGCCATTATTGTCTTTACACACAGTGACACCAAATATTAACTGGGGCAGCAAAGTAACGGTTTGATGCAGCGACCACAGTGGCCGATGAGCCTCCGGACTCCCCAGCCACTTGAGAGTAACAACTGCACATAATAGCTGCTCACACTGGCTGCTCCAGCAACAAGGACTCACCAAACACATGTTCCTGTTTTATTCTCACAAAACTTTTCTCTGCTGTAAAGAAAAGTCTTCAAATGTATCATAAAAAGTATTTACTTTGGTACCTCAACACTTTTTGACTACTGCGTCACAGTCCTGGTGGTTTTGGTCTCATTTTTTGATCGGAGAATTATTTTACAGCTGCTTGTGTTGATATAATTACACTTTGTGTTTTTTCAACACACAATCCTTATGGCTCTCTGTCATATGTCAAAAATATTCTTTCCACGTCTCCATAAACCATCTTTGGTTGAGAGGTTTTAATCTTTCCTAAAATAGATTATTACTTTGTGGAACATGTGAAGGAGGAGGAAGCTGATGAAGATTTGAGGATCTGTTGGTCGCCTTTGTCCAGCAGACAGAAGAGTTACTGTCCTGCCTCTGTCCTCAGACCTGAACCAACTGGACGGGAGCTGAGTCAAATAGTCGCTGAACTAATTGAAAAGAGGTGGAGAGAGACGTTTAGTTGTTTAGGGTGGTTGTAATCCCTGCATTAATACAGTGGACACAGCGTGTTTTAAGGATTTAAAGCGTAATCCTTTGTTGGCTTTTGTGCGGTGCAGACTGGAGGTCTATACACTTTCAGATCATTGTTAATTAAGGAGATTGACAGGTGTCCACTTGTAATTCCCTCTTTTGAGTCATCACTGGCGATGAGGAAAAGAAGACCAGAGTGTTGTGGAGTTTATAATTGGAGCCCAACTGGGTGGTCCACTTAAGGTTTGTTGGTGGAGGAGATAATCAAACATGAAAACTGAATGACAAAAACAAAATGATAATGTGCCGACAGCAGTCCGCCTGCTGGCTGGTAATTGTCTTTTTAGTAGTAGTTTTTGCAGTGGTCAGCAGAGAACTGGTGGAATATACTTGACTTCCCTTTACGTTAAAATATAATAAACTGATTTTTTTTTTTTTTTTTTTTTAAATGCAAAAGCAGTTTTCCTTTAACATCCAAAAGTTTTGGGCTTATTCCCTGACATTGGAACTTTTAATAAATATAATATCTACAAGTAAAAATTTATCATGGCAAATTTCAAAATCAAAGCAATTGTTTTCATAATTGAATCAAAAAAATGAAACTTTTTCATATATTTAAATTCATTACATGTAGAGTGAATTAGCTCATGAAAATTAAAAATCCACTATCTCAAAATATTAGAATATTTAATTTGGAGTTCATTCAGTACACAACCACAAAGTTGACCTGACTTGGCTGAGCAGAGGACGGACCCTGAAAAGGTGATATGGACAGAAACAAGCCTCTATGCTCTTTACCTAGCATGACGGCCGGCCCATAGACTGTTGATAAAAATGGACGTTAACTCTGGGTCTGTAACGTGACACCTTTGATGTATAGCCTGAAACCTGCATTCTATCTAATGACCATCAGGGGGCGACTCCACTGGTTATATGAGGAGGATCCACCCTTCACTCCTCCTCAGCTCCACCTTCTCCTCCAAATATGGTTTCTTCAGTCTACGTCCACTTTTTTAAAAGCCTATGGTTCACAGTGCTAGTTTAGCTTGTTAGTGTAGAATAGATTACAGCAGAGGCTGGTGGCAATGTCATTAGTCTGTCAGTTGTTTGATCATAAAGTACTGGAGTGAAGTTTGACCTCTGACCTGATGATGGCGCTGAGTCTGCCGTCCAGTAATTATAGAGATGTGTCACTTTGACCAATCAGCAGAGCAACATCCCACCATCTGAAACCAAGACTGTGTTTGAACATTGTCCTTTTCAGCTCTGTTATTGTTTATTGAACGAGGACACGAACGGATGATATGAATCAATAATCAATGATGTCGGAGGGCTGCGGCAGGAAGTTGGGTCCTTGGACCTGAACTGATGCTTCATGGGAAATATTTGACTGAATTAACAATTTCAAACACTGTTGCATATTAATGTCAATGCATCATTTTAATTTATCAGCCAATAAGAAACAGGACGTTGCAGAAAGTCTTGGGTTTGATAACGTTTTAAAAATGTCGTGTTAGTTTTTCCACTAGAGGGCGATGAGAAATGTAAAACGTCTCAAAGTTAACATTTAATCCTCTGAGCAGAGCTGCACAATCAGTTAATATAAAATTTAAAGCATTGTTAGTACAATAAGTGTTGTGGCACTACAGAGACGCTCCAGCTCCTTTTTTCAGGGAAAGTTTTAGCAAATTTTATTAGGTTTTTATTAGGTGTCTGATTTTGTCACTTTATTAATTTATTATGTTTACACTAATGTTTTTTTTTTTAGTTATTGTGCATTGTTAAAAGTAATTAAATTATGAATTTTTCTGAATCTAAAGAATCCACATCAAGATTTTTTGTTTGTTTGTCTTGATACATATTTTTTATACTTGTCAAAAATTGGTTGGCTATCTTTGAAGCATTCATATTTGAGAAGCTGTAGTCAGAAAATTTTTAAATCAATCAGGGAATTTTCAAAATAGTGGATTTGTTTCTATCAGTCGGTGCATTGATGGATGGGCTCATTGTTTCAGCTTTAAACAGCCGTTGTTGCAGCCTCAGATGTAAATATGTGATGTTATTGTGACATTAACTCCTGATCACGTGACCATCCTGATGATAAGCATTTCTGATATTTCAGCCTCGATGAACACGTATCGGTCAAATTCAGGTTTGTTTGTTTTTTTTTTGTTTTTTTTTTTTTTAATATACCGACTCTTTCCCCGGTTGGTAAACACGAGCCTCCGGGTCCTTTTCACGTCCCCCTTCACCCACCCGGGGCCGAGCCACTCAGCAGGCCTGCCCCTATAAACAAACAAGTCCGCAGCTCGCAGCTGGTCATCGCCTTGGCAACAGTGAATCTGGAAGAAGCCGTCCGCTCTTTTTTTTTTTTTTTTTTTTTTTTTAAGTGTGTCTTTGTGAAGGGCTTGCAGCAATGGAACCGCGGTACTTGAGGCGTCCACAATGCTGCCGGCTGAATGCTTATTTCATTTTCTGAACAAAAAATGCAAATGTGGAGCTCCTGCTCTCTCTCTCTCCCCCGTCCACGTCCCCCCTCCACCGCCACAGAAAGAACTTCATTTTATCATGACAACTGATTCGTTCTGAATCCATGACTAAAATGAAATAGTTGGTACTTTATTTTTTTTAATCCTGGAGGTTAAAGCAGACGTAGACAGGGTTAATTAGTCTCCTCGTTTAACGTTGCATCCTTGTTGTTTTTGTTTCTTAACAGTCAAACTAGAGGATTTCCTCTGGTTTCACTGCAGTTTAAGTCAGAAAAAGTCGACTCAAATGATGTGAATGTTTAATGTTTCTCTACTTTATCATCCACTGCTGTTAAAAGCACAAAGACACAGGTGAAACTGATCTTATCTCTTTGCATCTTTAACCCTGTTAAGTGTTTATGCTTCACCTCTTCACCAAACATCACCTCATCTTCAGAGCCTCGTTCTCCTGATGCTCTGAGCTGTTTGTTCCTCCTTCAACTAGAGAATCAGCTCTTTCTAACAAGCCCTGATTTGTCCTGTGTGACACTGACTTCAGTGATAAAATCATGAAGGAAGTTAGTTCAGATCTGGATCAGTCTGAGCCTTTGACTGGAGCATTGCTGCTTTACTTCTGTGTGTTTATCCATCCATTCTCATCCTCCATCTTTGATAGTGACGTCTAGAGTCACGTCTCTACATGGGACACTCCTATTGGCTCCAGTGGGTGATGTCACAGCCAATCAGAGCGTCTCCTTCAGAGGCCTAGCTGTCAGCTGCTTGTAGCCAAAGTCAATGGGATCAATCCTGTATTTTTCTGATCTCAGAGTGAGGAGAAGTTGCTCTGAGTTTATTGTAGTGACAGAATAAAGACAGAGAGACATGGACAATAAGATATTTAGAGCATTAGAGGCTTTGGAGCTGATTTTTCATCATTACTGCTCCAAAGAATGAGCAGAACTCAGATCAGATAAAGAGAGAAACTTCAAATCAGCTCTAGAACAACACAAACACGTGTGGAACTTTCTGTGTTGAAGTTTTCTTTGGTTATTCTGGTTTACAGTGTTTTTATCTAGAAAATAAGGAGAAATTCACTGTGTTTTTAGTTTCCTCTTGTTCTCTGAGCTACTATCCCCTATTACAGTGAACAGAGTCTTTACTGAGTTACAGATATAATGAGCTGAGGTTGAGCTGAGTCTGAAGATGGTGAAATTTTTTAAAATGACAACTTAATAAGGAAAAACACAAAGGTATGAAAGAACAGAAAATACTTAATGTGGCTCTAAAAGGGTTAAAAACTAATTACTAAGCTCATTTTTGTATAACCACTTCAGATCATGTCGCCTTTTGTTCTCTGCAGATTCCAGGCAGAACAGTTTGCTGGGAGCGCCTCCCTCCTTCCATCAGCCCCAGTATCCAAGGTGAGTCGGCTGGTCTGTCTGCCTTTTCTATCGCCGTGTTTTCTGGTTGCCATTACAGGTAAACGTTTGTGGTTAACACGCCAACATTTACCTCTGTGCTTCAGCTCCTCCTGTGTTCGTGTTGGATATAACACTGATTTAAAATAGGAAATGACATAGTTTTTAAAATGGGGTTTAGCCTTTTCTACCTAATACAACATTGGCTTATTTTTGACTTTTTTTAAAATGAAATCTGGTTTTTCTTCTCCCTCCAACTTCCCTGTGTGTTTCCTTTCTACAATCACAGGTAGAATTAAACATGTCAAGGCCCCAAATAGCTCCTCTCTGTATAACCCCCCCCCCCCCCTTCTTTTCACATGAGCGCTCCACCGTCCTCCCGTCGAGGGGTTTTGCCGCCGCCGCTGCTGCTGAATTAGGATTTTTCCCCATCGCTCTAAAACAAATTTCTCTCGAGGAGGTTTGTGCAACTTAATGAGGCATCACTAATGCTGTTGGAGGCTGCGTCGCCTCCCTGTGCCGCGGCCGTCCAGTCCGCACAGACCAGCTATTGATTCTGGCTGCGGGCCTCTCCAGAGTCCTAATCAGGTTCTCTGGTTCAACTTTTCAGGCCCATTGTGGCTCCGTGTCACCTCAGGTCAGTAGTTATTAGCGGCAACTGAAAACAGTTTCTTTAACTACTAAGGACTGGACCAAATGAAATGCAGGAGGAACTTGGAGAGTGGGGATTATGGATTCCAGGGCTCAGTTAAGTCCGGCTCTGGCCTGAGTGTGACATGGTTCAGTAATGAGGGATGGGGCTGCCGCTCTCGGTTCCTTCTCTCTTCATTGTTCCTCAAAAGAGACTTTTAATATCGCCGTCGGATTGACACATTGTCCGGTGGCGGTTTGGAGGGCCTCGGTGTGTCGGGTCCCACGGACGCAATGCGGCCCTTCTCATTTCGATCCTGGCCATATGTGAATATGGTCCATTTCATACTCGCCGCCCTTTCATGTGCGTGGACGCTCAGTCATCTCAGGAGAGGCTGTTTTATCTCTTTGAGAGTTCGATCCCTCAGCAAACGCAAGTCGATGGGGATTTTAGGGAGGTCACTTGAAAGCGGCATTAAAGGATCAGAAAGTCCAGCATTTCATCAGGGAGCTGGACATAAAGTGATGAAATCAAACTTTTAGAGTTTTGTTTTAATTAATAGATTAAAATCCACAGTTTGCAATGTTGATAATTAATATAAGATTAAGTAAAAGTTTCCTGATCTGAATCAAACCTCTTTTCAGAGCTGATTTTCATTATCAGTTAGTTTCACTGTTCATCAATGAGACAGAAAAATGTCCAAACACAGGCTGACGTCTTCAAATGTGATTCGTCCATTCACAGAAACAATTTAACTAATTTGATGGTCATTTATTTAGAGTCAGAACATATTTGAAAGAATTTTAAGGAACTGGGACGTTTTTTACAATTTTCTGACAAATAATTAATGGTATTAATCAAACTAATGGATAATAAAGAAAAATAATTTGCAGCCTTATAACAGAATATCAGAAGGTGATTCATCATTTTTAGGTGAAATTGGCTGAAACAATTAATCATTAGATTATTGTCCAGTCAGTTGACTTATTGTTTCAATTCTAGTTCGAGTGGTTCAATAAATTTAAGGTGGAGAAAAATAAACTGAAATTTAAACCAAAACTCATCGTCATCACAAGTGTCAGAAATATTTGAACAATACTTGTACCTTTAAACAGAGCAGGCAGAGATTCTCATTTCCGCCTTTAATCAAAAATAAAGAGTAGGCTGAGTTCTCCCTGCTCTTGGTCCTTGAATCGTTTTGCATCCAGCCGACGACGTGTGAAACGTGAGAAAAAGCTTCAATTCATGAGAAATTAATAAAGACGTGAATAAATCAACGCATTGTTTTTAGAGGCCTGCTCCTTGTGAATGAACCTGTTTTTAACCTGTTTAAAGTATTTCTAACTGCACTCTGTGATTACCTGAAGAATATAAGATAATAAAGTATTATTTAGATCTTCCTATGCAGTGATGAAGTGTGTTAACTGCATTAACAGATCCACTCTGGTTCATTTTTCATTTGGAGTGCAGGTACTTCTTCTTTCAAGGTCTTTAAATCCACTTCAGACCAAAACACAACCCGGAGCTCAGAGAGCCAGAACCTTTAAAATCTGTGTGTTTGTGTTGAGACCTTGTGAGAGAGCGATCTCCACTTTCCAGCTTTGTCATGCGTTTGTGTCTCCAGGCAGCAGCAGCAGTACGGAGGCGGGGGTCACGGCTGGGACCGGGCCATGCAGTCGCAGCAGTCGGCGTACCAGCAGAACATGAACCGAGGGCGGGGAGGAGCAGGGCCGGGTGGCGGCAGTGGCGGCGGCAGTGGCGGCAGCTACCAGCAGCGCTACGATCACCGCAGGGATGACTGGCACGATCGCAGGGACAACCGGGGGCAACAGCATCAGGTAAAGGCATCAAACCAGGCTGTGGGCGGAGCTAAAGTTTCTACTGTTCGCTAACAGATCAGAATTTAAATGAAAGAAAAGTCATGTCTCTAATAATTAAAACTTTTATTGACATTGTCTGATTAAAGAGTTAAAGTTTTGATTTTCATGCATCAAACAGAATCTGATTGGCTGTTTTCAGATCGTTTTCCTTTGAGGAGCTCGTTTTACTTCTGTCCAGTAAAATCAACTCGTATGTTGAATTTCCAGTCAAATACTCTTTTACTAAAACTTTGTATATTATGTTTTATTCTCTGAGCTTTGAGTCTAAAACTCACTAAAAACTAAAAATATGAACAGAGAAATTCAGAATGAGAAGATTGAACCAACAAGTATTTGGTGTTTTTCCTTTTTATAAAGAACTAAATCAGTTAATCAATAATCACTGGTTTTAATTAATGAATCAAACACATTTAAATCTGAAGAAACATTTGAAGCGGTTTGCTGAAACACTGATATCTTAGATTTCAAAATAATGAAATTTGAGTTATTTTACATTCTGTCGACTTTAGATTGTTTTGATTTGAAGTTTTCTTTGACTTCCCATGATGCCTCAGTAAAACTCACTGATGCATCATTTTGTTTGTCAGGATTTTAATTTATTAATTATGAAGAAAAAACAACACTGTTCAGAACCATGAACTGACCAGTAAAACCAGTAAAATAAACTGGTCTGTTCCAGTGTTGTTTGCTTCGAGTGTTTTTAGAGTTTATTTGGAGAAGTTGCATTAAAGGGTCAGTTCACACAAATTTTGAAAAATTGCTTTTTTTTTCTTATCTATGTGATTTTAAATTTATTGATTTTGGTTTTTTTTTTCTCACAGTTTAAAGAAAACAAAAAAAAACAAATCTATGTTGAAAAGCTGATTTCTTCAGTAGTTTCTTTCTCACTTTGTATTTTGGGTGAATTGGCCCTTTAATGAAGCTGTTTCTGGACTCGTTATTTCCTGTGGGTTTTCTGTCTTTTATTAAAACCTGAAACTCAAACAACAAATTACAAAATGTCTTAAAGTTTGGACGTGAATAAAAAAACAAACGTGATCATTTTGTTTCTTTAAGAGCAGAATTAACTCAAATCAATTAAAGCTTTTATTTTTTGTGCAGATTTAAAAGGCAGAATTTCAAAATAACATTTGAAAGAAAAAAAGAAAATTCAAAACCTTTTCTTCAGTTAAAAAAAAAAAAAAGATAACGTTATAAAACGTGTTTGATTTTCTTATTGAAAACTTATAATAATGTGTTGGTCTTAAATTTTGTCTTTCAGGGCTACAGCTCCGGCCGGGGTTACCCCCCTCCCCCCCCCTCCAGGAGATACAACTGGAATTAAACTCTAATTAATGTGGGACTTTAAAAAAGGGGGGAGGGACTATTTTTAGGAAGAACATGTCATCTTTTTTTCCATTTTATTGTCTTTACAATGAAATATTGTTTTTTCATTTTTACCCAACTTCCAAAAAAAAAAAAATACTTATTATGTAACTTGTGATTTTTAAGAGGAAAAGTCTGTAAAATACAAGTGAGTGAAGGACGAAGTTTCCTGCTGTGTTTCTTTGTGACAGAAATCTGTTTCAGAAATAAGAGCCAGTGATGTCAGGCTTCATATCCTCAGGGAAAGGAAATGCTTCTTCAAAATAAACGCCTCTTAAATTAAGAAACAAAAAACACCTTAAAATTCACTTTTTCTCTTTTTAATAAATTCTCCAGAGTTTACTGAAGGACCCAGAGCTCTGAGGGTTTTCTGGTGAATATTCAAATGTTAAAATAAAACCAAATGAGCCTCTGTTGGAAATGATCAAATCAAAATATCATTTTAAAAACCAGAAAAATAATCTTCATTCAATTTCATTCAATCTTCATTTTCTTCAGGCTGCACAAAAAAGTGAAAATGTTCCAAATGTAAATATCATTTAACAGTGGAAACAAATTCAAATCAGCTGGAACAAAGATGTTTCTCAGGCTGCAGGATCAATCTTTTTTCCTCCGTTGATTCACTTTGATTTAACTTCTGAAATAAACCCGCAATAATGAAATTAGTTGTAGAATCAAAGCTCTGATTAGATTTGATGGTTTCATGCCTTAAAAACAGCAGCGATCTGTGTTTTACAAAAACAGAGAAAATCAAACGTTGAGTTCTGAAGCAGAAAATAATGAACAGACCAGGTTCGAGTCTCTAATGTACAGTTTATTTTTGCACCGTGTTGCTCCAAACCACTGAGTCCTTTGAGTCCCTGTGTGCATGAAGGAACCACAACTTTACGCACGGAAGGAAAAAAGTGGATCTGGTGGTTTTCCTCCGAACAATCCAAGCCGCAGGCCCGACCCCGCTCGTCCTCCTCCCCGTGTCCCTACCAAGTTCTCCCGTACAGTAAATTGGAGCCGATCATGCTGTTGGTGTACTCGATGAGTGCCGCGTCCGTTTGCGTCATGTTGATCTGACCGTGCAGTCCCATCGGCGGACTGGGGGACAAGTCCTCCAGGTCCTCCGTGGACGACAGCTGCTGCTGCTGCTGCTGCTGCTGCTGCTGCTGCTGCGGGGTCGCCGTCATGGCCTCCCCCGAGCTGCGCTGTCGGTTCCCGGTCTGGCTGGAGACGTCGGAGTCGGTCCGGCAGCTCTTACCGTTTTTGGAGAGGACCGGGGACACGGAGGAGGAGCGGCGGGTCGATGCGCAAAGGCCGCCGCCGCCGCCGCTTCCGTCCTGTTGCAGCTGCTGCGCGGCCTTGTCCTTGGCCTGTCGCTTCAGTTTGTAGCGGTGGTTCTGGAACCAGATCTTGACCTGGTTCGGGGTGAGGTGGATCAGCCCGGCCAGGTGCTCCCGCTCCGGGGCGGACAGGTATTTCTGCTGCTTGAAGCGCCGCTCCAGCTCGTACACCTGCGCCTGGGAGAAGAGAACCCGCCGCTTCCTGCGCGGGGCGGCGTGGAGCGTCACCATGGACTTCCCGGTGGAGTCCATCCCGGACAGACTGCCCACCATCCCGGACATGTTCATCCCGGCCGAGGGGCCCATGAATCTGGAAACTTGGAGGGAAAATAATTAATGCCGGGATAAATAATAATAATAATAATGACTGAATCTATCAGGCGACATTTCAATCGACAAAACATTTAGAAATCATCTTTCTCATTGATCAGTTAAAATTAAATAAAATGAACAAATTTTAATAGAAATTTAAAATGTTAATTCAAAGACTTTTTCAAATTTTAAATTTTTAAATGAGTGATTTAAAATAAATGTCTTTATTCTGGAATAAAAGTCAGATTCTTGTGACAGACACTTTTTTATAATAATTAGTGTTTTAAACCCGCTCCCTGAGCCCAGAGAAGCTGTTTCCGTCTGAGTCCAGTCAAATGTCACTGAAGCCACGAAATAAACGCCAGGAAACCAAACGCGCGCTTTGGTGACTTTTTTCCCGTCGTGCGTAAAAGCCGCGGGTTCGAGTCTCCAGGTCAAACTTTTCTCAACAAACTGAACTTCCTCTTACTTGTCGGGTATCTGGGCTCCGGGTTGCTGTACCACGCCGCCGCGGCCCCTCCGCTCCTCACCGTCTCCTGGTAGGACGGCAGGTCTCCGACGTTCCCGATGCCGCTGTTGCAGAACCCGCCGACGGCTCCGGAGAACTGTGGCACCCCGTGGGGCACATGATAGGGCCCGCCGGGTCCCAGCGCGGCGGCCGAGGCTGAGGAAGAGGAGGAGGATGAGGATGAAGAGGAGGAGGACAGGTGGTGATGATGGTGGTGATGGTGATGGTGGTGAAGATGAGGCGGCTGATGATGATGATGCTGCTGCGGCTGCTGCTGGTGCTGCATACCGGGCTGAGAGACCTGCGGCTGCCGGTAGGCGCCCAGCGGGGACCCGAGGCTCCCCGCGGTGGGATCCATCCCTCCAAACCTTCGGTAGTTGTCCTCCATCGGGCTCAAAATGTCAGTGACTGAGAAGGGGGTGGAGTGCTTTGGGCTCAAGGACATGGTGCGGCCACCCCGTGCCCTCTGCTCCGGTCCGCTGCTGCCTTTCTCTGGATGCGCTCGGCTTCGTCCGGCGGCTCTCTGCCTGCGTCCCCCTCCCTCCCTCCGGCTTCTTGCTTCTTCTGCCTCCCTGGGAAGAAGTCCAGCTGATCGGCTGCAGGAGGAGAGGAGTTGCCCTTATCCCGCCGGACTCAGACTCCAACACATTTAGGGGCGGAGCGACGCGGACACCGCCGCCGACAATGACAATTGACATTACAGAGGTAAGTGGAGGAAATGGTTTGGACCTGTTTTCTTCTGCTGCTGTTTGGTTTTCGAGGTTTGACCCAAACAAGAACCAGATGAAGCCACAGACTCACAGAGCAGCAGCTTTTATCAGGACCCTGACCGATAATCTTCATCGATCACTGATCAGATCATCAGTCTGAGTTTAGATTCATAGAAAAGTTTGAGTTTTTGTTTACACTCAAACAGGAGTCAGTCTTGTTTCGGTCCAGGTTCCCAGTCTCACAAATCCACCTGCTGTCCGTGGCCCCTCAGGTCCGTGGCCCCTGGTCTCGGTTTCGTTTCCAGTTACGCATGAATGGATCTAAACCTGGTTCAGTTACAGCTTCATATTTTCTCACCTTAAATATTAAGTTCAAACGAATTTGAACCATTTTCCTGGAGCTCAGCACTTTGACCTCTGACCTTTGACTCTAGAGTTCAGATTAAACTAAACTATAAAATGATTTATGATAAAATCATCTTTTATTTGTTTGTTTTAAGAGTTATTTTTAGTTAGTTATTTTCTGATGCTTTATTTTCTTATTTTTACAGTGAATTTTAATTCACTTTTTAAAAATGTGATCAATATAAGAGCCATAAAACCATCGACTGTGTTTATGGCTGTTTGTTTGTTTTAGATACTTAACTTATGACTCATCTGTTATTATTTATAATTGAAGTTTCATTTGTTTAATTAAAGTTCGGTTGAGTTTGAAGCTGAAACTGAATTTTAAACGATGTTATTGCACATTTCTGACTTTTTATTATTAAATGACTTTAATTCTTTTTCTCAACTTTTATTATATCATTATATTTTAATTTTACTCTTTAAAACGGAGCTTTTTAAGGTTAAATAACTTCATTAATGAACAATAATCCACCTTAAAGCCAGCAGCTCCAGTCCAGTCCAGTCCAGTCCAGTCCAGTCCAGTCATCCCGGTGACCGTAAACAGTCCGAGCAGCCAATCACCTGCTGACCTGCAGTAACACGTCACTTCACGTCCTCGGAGTCGTTTCCCGGCGGCGGATTAAAAACGAGCCTCCCCGGTGAACGGTGCAGCGACAGGAGAGACCGGGACCGGGACCAGGCCGGGACCAGGCCGCGAGACTGGTGCTGCTGCGGGGTAAAAGACAGGTGGCCCGGCAGGATCCAGACCTGGATCCTGACCTGGATCCAGGAGGGGTGGAAGGTCCACAGAGACCTGGAGGTGTTTCCAGATGTTTGGAGCTGCTGTAACATCTGTATTTAATCCTGTCAGAGGTTTATTATGAGATCATGAATAATTAAAACTTAAAGTTTTAGTTTCTTATAATGTGAATAATACTTCATGACGCCTCAAATCCAACTTTAGGTTCAACTTTAGTTTAAGTTCAGTTTAGTTTTATTTTCATTTAGTTTCTTTTTAATTTAGCTTTAGTTTTAATTAAATTTTAGTTTACTTTTATTTTGGATTAACTTTATCCTGGTTGAGTTTTAGATTGAATTTGGTTTGTTTTTATCTGCCCTCCACTGACCCTGAACCTCGGATCAGACTCGTTCTCTCTGCGTGACCTGAAAAAAGAGCAACATGATGATGTTGGAGAGAAAACAGCTGTAAATAGAAACATGTCAGATAAAGGAGAGGGATCTTTTTTCTTCCCTTTCACAGGCTCCGTCACCTGATGTACCTCCATCATCGGCGCCTGGAGGTGAGTGGACTCCCTCCATCCAGGTTTCTGATGGATGAGGGAAACGTTCCTGCAGCTCGGAGGGAAAACCTCTTCACTGCTGTGAGGAAGCAGCTTCCTGAACAAGACACTTGAAAGAGAGACGCCGTCAAACCTGTGGTTTGTTAATACGCAGCTGAGTCAGGAGCTGGAGACAAACTGAGGTTTAATCCAGTCTGAAAAGAGGATCAGACTATTGTACTAAACATCAGAACAATCACATGAAACTTCCTAAATGTAACTTCATTTAAAACCAAACCTCACGGTTGTGAACTACGAGGTTTGAGTGAAGGCTCCTGTGATAAACCAGAACTTTTTATTCCTGATTTAACTTAAATCTTTGAAGCCTGAAGGCGTTGATTTATTCTGAAAATCAAAAACAGGCCATGCTCAGGGCCCTCGAGGCTCAGGGGCCCGTCTGACCTGCTTGTTTCTAAAAAGCCAAATTCATCACTGGTGACACAAACTCCTGAACCAAATCTCTAAGGTTTCCCTGAATCTTTTACAGCACACACTCTTTTCCCAAATCGACTGCACAAATGGAGCCTTTTGTTTAGACCTGTGGTCCGGGGGCCCCCCAGGGGTCCTTGGGGGGGTTCCTGGGGACCCCCAGCAAAACATGAAGCAACAGAATAAAACATATAATAAAAGTAGAAATCTTCTTCAACTGATTTAGACGACGTTGAATGTGAATTTAATAAGATTTTAATATTCAGGCTAAATATTAAAAATAAAATAATTACTTTATAAATGAGGTTGTAACATTTGACAAACACACAACATACAAACACACAACACTTTCACCTTCAACAACTTGGCTGAAAATAAATCTAAAAACTAATGAAAACCCGACATAAAGAAACGTCCGTTAGCATGAGCATGTTGAGCTGCTCTCACTTCAATTCTGTCAAACCAATTACTGCATTTGTTGGGGACTATTTTCAGCGGTGGATTTATTCCTGTTTGGTGTATATGTGTGTAGGTGTTCATGGTGATGGATACACAACAAACTGTGATGCTCTGTGTTCTGACACCTTTCTATCAGAACCAGCATGAACTTCTTCAGCAGTTTTCCTCCAGGGACAAAGGACAGTCATGATGTTCATTTTTTAAATGATGGTCCATTTAGAGGAAAATAGACCAGAAAGCAGGGGATGAGTTAGGGGGCGTGGCTAATGTGTGATTGACAGACTGTACCACCCAATCAGGATAGAGGACAGAGCAGGTCAGCTCCACCCCTCACTCCTCCTCAGCTCCACCTTCTCCTCCAAATATGGTTTCTACTGGTTTAAAAAAAAAAAAAAAAAAGATGGCCGACAGACAAATGACGGCCTGGAGGCTTCAAACCTGCAGCTCACAGGTGAACCTGAAGGTTTTCCTGATCCACTTCACATCGTCAAACCTCCATCTGAGCTGACGGCACTAAACCACGATCTGCTTCTCCTCCACTCTCATTTTTAAGTAGTAAGTGTAATTAGTAGTAAGAGCTGTGGGAGCATTTGCTGTCACTAATTAATTTAAATTTGTCATGTTAATTGAAGAAATATGTAAATTTAAGGGTTGTCACTCCTGGGTTTATGGGTTTCAGATTTTTAAGGGAGGGGGTGTGACGACCATTTCCTCTGTCTGGTCTGTTCACGCTTTTCAGCTGCTGTGGTTTATTTATTTAAATAAGTAAATAAATGAGGTCATTTATTTAAGTAGGTAAATAAATAAATGACTCATGTGGTTTTCAAACGCGTTCTTTTCCTCATTTCTTGCCCAAACTCTGAGCCTGTTCATGACAAGTAGGAGCTCATCCAGGAGTTGAACCCAGGACCTTCGAACAACAGTCTGGAGGTTTTTCTGTCACTGTTTTTCATGGATGGACGTAGCTAGGTAGCTAACTGCGTAGGAAGATACCTGCAAAGCTCCGACTGGTTGGCTGTTTCTAAAATGTGGCTTTAATATACACACAGCTCCCAGCTCAGGTACAACCTCCTCAAACTAAGGTCGTGTAAGCGTCACCTCTCCGTGACGTCACCATCGTCTGAGCTGCTGCTCTGAAGCCTCCAGTTTGTAATTTGTCTGTCGGCCATCTTGGTTTGTTGAAACCAGAAGAAACCATATTTGGAGGAGAAGGTGGAGCTGCAAAGCTCTGATTGGTTGGCTGTCTCTCCGTGCACCAAACCTTCTTCTCAGGGTTTAATTTGTACATTTTTCTGCATGAAGTCTGGTCCAGAGTCTGCATCAGTACAACACCCTGATCTGTTCGTCTCTTTCCTCCGGTGTTTTCTCTCAATCAGAAACTTTCACCTGCACAGTTTCTTTGTTCAATCTCTTTTATTTGCCTGAAGCTGGGTCCTCACATGATGATAGTGCTGCTCTGAGCCAAACCACCTGTGGGTATGAAGGTGGGGGGGCACTCACAACAACCCTTATTTGTATGCATCTCTTTTTTTTATCTCCCTCCCTCTCCTTTTATATTTCCTGCCTCATCGTTTCCTTTCATTTGCCCTCTGCAGACTCTGTCCTCTCTGTCCGTCTCCCCTCAGTTTAATCCTCGGCTCTCAGGAGGAGCATTAGGCCAAGCAGCTGGGGCCCCTGAAGGCCTCTTGAAAAAGGCAGCCCACTCCAAGCAGGAGGGGGGAGGGTGAGGAGGGGTGGGGGCATCCAGACCACCTGGACCCTGAAACGACACTGACAACCTCTGGGAACTAAAACAATGAAAATGAATTCTTTCTGTCTTTAGCATTATTCTGCATTTCCCCTTTATAATTGTTGGTTATTTGTCAGTGAAGTTGTGTTTTAATCCTGGGAGCAGTTCAGTTCAGTTGAGGATGAAGAGTAGGGAGACCCTGCTCAGGTTCACCTGGACCTGTTGCCTTGACAACGGGTCCTGCAGTCCAGACCTGCAGCTCGTCGACTGTTGACTGGATCGTGACAGATGTTTTATATTCAGCCGAGGGAATGAGAACCTGCAGGTTTCTGTAAAACCACTGTTGGTGCGATGATGACGAAGAATCATCTAATCAGTCAGATACACGAGAGGAAAAAGGTCGTTTACTCTCTGGATGTGACCAAACTTCCTGTCTGAGGCTGTAACGTTTGTTCCACTGTGACACGGTGACGTCGAGAGTTTCTAAAGTCAATGGGATCAATCCTGTATTTTCCTGACAGGTCTGTGAAGTGAAGCCAATGCTGAAGAGCCTTAAACCTTCTTTCTCTCTAATGACCATCAGGGGGCGACTCCACTGGTTGTTAAAGAAGTCAGATTGTATTGAAGTCTATGGGAAAATGTCCCTACTTCTCCCTTGATTTATTAGCTCAGTAAACGTTTTCCTAATGAGTTTATGGTCTCAGTCTCTAGTTTCAAGTCTTCAATACAACACGATGTTCATTTTTGAAGTGATGGTCCATTTAGAGGAAAATAGACCAGAAAGCAGGGGATGGATTAGGGGGCGTGGCTACGGTGTGATTGACAGTCTGTACCACCCAATCAGGATAGAGTACAGAGACACATGGTTGTGAGGCGGGATTTTAAAATAGGAATTGGAACAAATAACAAACACATTCAACCTTAAACCAACTGAACACACAATGTGAACATCAGGTGTAAATCCAGATGTTTTTTTAATGAAACATCAGTTCAGTTTGTTTGATTTGATTTAATTGTCTCAAAACTACATATTCACCAACAACACAAACAGACACAGCTTCAGACCAACAACACAAACAGACACAGCTTCAGACCAACAACACAAACAGACACACAAAATTAACAAAATAGAAGACTAAACTCCCTTTAACATCCGTTATTTGTTGTTATTAAGATAATAAATCACATTATTATCACAACAGGAAAAATTAAATCGACAAAATGAGGTGACTTTAAAATTCCAGAGCTGATGATGATGATGATGGTGATGATGATGGTGATGGTGAAGGTTAAATTGTTGCTTCCTCTGATGTTTTTCTGTCTTGATTTTTTTTTTTTAAAGCATCAAGGTCAAACGTTTGAGTCTGTACCAGGAGGGAAAAAAGCCTCCACGCTGACCTGGTTACAGTGAGCAGGGAAAGGTCAGAGGTCACGCGTCCAGAAGTGTTCTTCAGAAATCATTCAGTACGTCTGTGAGGAGGTCGACGAAGGTCAAGGCGCCGTCTCTGCACCACTTGGCAGTTAAAGACGCATTAAGAAACATGAGAAACATGGAGGGGTGTGTGTGTGTGTGTGTGTGTGTGTGTGTGTGTGTGTGTGTGTCTGTCTCTGTGTGTGTGTGTCTGTGTCTGTCTGTGTGTGTGTGTGTGTGTGTGTGTGTGTCTGTGTGTGTATCTGTGTGTGTCTGTCTGTCTGTGTGTGTCCGTCTGTGTGTGTCTGTCTGTCTGTGTGTGTGTGTATCTGTGTGTGTGTGTGTGTATGTGTCTGTGTGTGTCTGTGTCTGTCTGTGTCTGTCTATGTGTGTGTGTATCTGTGTCTGTGTGTGTCTGTGTGTATCTGTGTCTGTGTGTGTCTGTGTATCTGTGTCTGTGTTTGTCTGTGTCTGTGTGTGTCTGTCTGTCTGTGTGTGTCCGTCTGTGTGTGTCTGTCCGTGTGTGTCTATCTGTGTGTGTCTGTCTGTGTGTGTCCGTCTGTGTGTCTGTGTGTGTGTGTATCTGTGTCT
>CM076665.1:20859038-20871172 GCA_038496675.1 Rachycentron canadum
CAGTAGGGGGGGTTATGTCTTTCTGTCCTTTATCAAACACAATAAATGTTTTGTTGTTTTTTTGTCAGTCGAAAACAAAAACTTGCAAAAAACAAATGACATTTTGTTGTTTACTCAACAAAACAAAGTCTGTTTTTATTATTTCTTTGTGTGTTGATGTTTGAACTCAACTTAGTTTTTTAAACTGATCAAATCAGCAGTGAAGAAAATCTCCTGCGTTCGAACGCTTCATGAGATGAAATGACCCCAGAACCACTCGACTCTTCCAGAGGAAGAAAATCATTTCCTTCATCTTCTTCAGTTCAAATCATCGTGTGAACCCAGATCTTAATGTGAAAGGCCAGAGTGAATCAACTAGATTATTCAGGCCTCAACATCAGGTTCGTAACGTCTCATTTTCCCAAAAGTTATAATCATCAATCATCAATAATCAAATCACCACAGAGCAAACTTGAGGCTTTTATTCTTCTCATCTGCCCTGAAATGAAAATGACCACAGAGCTCATAAGTTCCTCTAAATACATTTAATAACAAAGTAGTTCTTACCAAACTCCATTCAAAAAATATGGGATTTTATAAATTTTAGGTTTTAGTTGTAAGAATCCTTAAGAATATTATAGATCGAGTCCCAATTAATACAAAACAAACCTCTTACTAAAATATTCTACTTTTAATAATAATTCAATGATACTTTTAAAAGGCCTGTACTGAGGTTTGACTTTCGCTTTTATCGTCTTATTAAAACAATAATTCAGACTAACTTTTAAAACGTGAGGTTCATAGAAAAAATGTGAAATAACAGGAATTTGAATCTGAGTTAAAAGGAAGTTTATAGTGACTGTGGATTAAGACAATAACACCAGTTCAAGTTCAAGGTCAAGTCCTCTACAGGCCTGATGATGAATCATTGTTTGGTTTGGTTTGTTTAGAGGTTTGTCCATTTTAATCAGACAAAAACTCATTCATTAAACGTGTTTTTCATATGATTCATTCAGGAAAAATCTCTGTAATGATCAATATATTGATGTCAGAGCTGAAATCAAAGCACTCAGACCTGCTCCAATCATAAATATCCAGTTTATTACAAAACAAACTCACATCAACATTATAAATAGATTTATAAAACACCGAGAAACATCTTCTCGCGATAAAAGTGACTCTTCTGCAGCAAAACACAACAAAAACAACAACAAATACAAAAACAAACAAACATTTGGTTTGATCACTTTTCTGATCAGTTCACATTCAGGCTTTTTGTCCACGTGTTTAACAGGAAGCAGAGCAGCTTTAGGCGTTTTACGCATCTGGGGGTTAATAAAAATAAAATCAACACATTTTCCATGAGACAGAGAAAATCATTTAAAGGGGGTTTCGTCTTTAGACAGTAAAAGCCCCCAGAAGTGGTTTTTAAAAACTAAAACGGAACCTGCAGGAAATGAGTGTTGAATTTAAAAACAAAACGTGTCTTTTCATGTTTCATTTCATATTTTTCTCATGTGTTAATGTTAAATTCTGACACCAACCATTTCTGGAAAACACTTGTTTTTCTGGTGAAACCAAATCCTGAAATACACCAAACTCCGTTCAAAAAATGCTGACTTTTTGAAAAGTGTTATTTATAAAGGGGGGGCAGTATTCACTTTAAGGCCGAACACGAACTCATAACGTGGACCTCTTACTTATGGAAATGTCTCTCAGTAACAGTCCGGCTTCACCAGGTCCAGTGGTACATGTGCGCCAGCTGCTGCACCCCTGGGTGCTGCTGTGGCAGGCCGGGCTGCTCCGCGCCGTACGCGGGGTGCAGCAGCGGGGAGTAGGCGCACAGAGGCAGGCTCAGGCCGGTCCGAAGAGGCGCCTCCAGGTCCTGTACTATGATCCGATCACC
Organism: Rachycentron canadum; assembly: GCA_038496675.1. NCBI lineage: Eukaryota > Metazoa > Chordata > Actinopteri > Carangiformes > Rachycentridae > Rachycentron > Rachycentron canadum. The sequence goes on from CM076665.1 coordinate 20,860,924, forward strand.
GGGCATCCCGTCCCGCACAAGGACCGGGATGGTGACCCGGCGACCCGGCAGCAGCTGCAGCGCCTCCAGGCTGCGCTCCGCGCGGGCTCGCTTCATCTTGTAGCGGTGGTTCTGGAACCAGATCTTGACCTGGTTCGGGGTGAGGCGGATCATCCCGGCCAGGTGCTCCCGCTCCGGGGCGGACAGGTAGCGTTGCTGCCGGAAGCGGCGCTCCAGCTCGAAGGTCTGCGCCTTGGAGAAGAGAACCCGCCGCTTCCTGCCGCGGCTCCTCTGCGCCTCGCCGCCCGCGGACTCCCGCTCTGCATCCGGAGACTCGTCCGTGGAGAGATCGGGGGATTTCGGCTCGGTGCGGGACTTTAGGGAGAAACCATGTACTGCAGGATGAGAGGACAAGTAATCTGGTTACTCTCTGGACTCGACTACCCTGAAATACCTCCGGAGCACAAACAAACCCTCAAGTTATTTCTCACTGAAGCTGTTCCTTCTCCCCCCCCCCCCCCCCATTTTTCAATCTAGTGCAAATCACCTGTTCCCCTCTTTGAAAACGACAGACACTGAACATCAGCAGCAGTTTTAAACAGTTCATATTCATGGTGAGGTGACTGTTTAATTATTATTCTGTTCAGAAGATCTTGTAAATCGGAGACAAACAGAATCCAATTACGCGCGGATGTTCCGAGCTGTTAGGGCAGAAATGAGGATTAACTCATGATCTGGGGCCATTTGATTAACAGCAGATATAAAATTGAAGAGGGATTTATCAGCTGGTTTGATTAGATATCGATCTTTTGCTTGATTCGTACAATTTTGCAAAGATGTGATAATTACGCACGAGCAGCGGCGCGTCGGGTTCAAGACGTTGGAATCAGAAAGAAGAGGAAGATGAAGGTGAAACATGACGGTGAAGACACGGACGTTTACATTTTCACGATTAAAACTAATCTCCTCACGTGAGAGGTGCAGGTTCCCGGGTCCGCAGCTCCACCTGCCGAGGCTCCCGCCGCCGAGCTCGCGCGAACTCCGGCCGCTAAATCCCAATGTCGGCGGCGTTTCCGCGTCCGGAGCCTCCGCGGAGGCCTCCTCGGCGTCGTCCTCCTCCGTCTCCTCGGTCCCGGAGCCACCGCATCTCCCCGTGGGGTCGGGGAGGTCCAGGATGTCCCGCACGGAGAATCCGGTTTTTGTGTTGGTGCCAGAAGACATGACGCAGGGAAAGAAAGAGACAGGAGAGAAAGTGGGAAGAGACAGTTCCAGGTTTGTGTCCGCGGGAGTTGAGCGGCTGCAGCCCGTCAGAGAGGAGCGGACTGCGGAGCCTCTGCGTCCATGAAGGGCGTTAAATGGAGCGGGAGCCCGGAGCTGCTGCACGGGCCGAGCAGAGACGGTTTAACGGCATGAAACACGAGGGGAAGATACCGAGAGGGTGTCCGCCCTTTTAACGACCTGTGTGTGTGTGTGTGTGTGTGTGTGTGTGTGTGTGTGTGTGTGTGTGCCATTTAAAAAGAACGGAGGCGGGTCCCGGGAGTCAAGAGGATGAGGGTGTGAAGAAAAAAAAAAACAGGGGCGCAGTTGAGGGAGGAGATGAATGTTTAATGATGGAGGATTAGAAAGAAAGAAACGACTCATTTACATTTATTAGTCACTGACCCGCTTCCTGTTCGCGCCTTGACCACAGACCCAAAGTCCCACTGAACCCCCCCACAATTTATAATGACTGTATCATGTCGGAAATATTATCATCACTATTTATGCCTTAATGTCAGAAATAGGCCTCGTTAATAAAATAAAAATCACCATAAAATGAACATGAATCAAAAATAGATCCATATTTTTTATACAGTTTTGTTATAAAAGAACAAATAAAAAAAACAATAAAATACACAAAACAATTTCAAATAGATAAAAAGTTAGATTTAGGTTAGTTTTAAAATAATAAATAAAATTACAGCAAAACGAGAATTAAAGCTCTTCAAATATTTTCAAATAACTTTACTCAAAGTCAGGAATAAATATAGTGATAAAAAAAAACGGTTGATTTCTTGTATTTCTAATATAAGACAAAGAAATGTAAACGTTTTTAAACTTTCTGAATATTAAATGTGTTAAAGTTCAAAGTTCACATTTGAATGAATGAATATCAATAAAAAACACAGGAGACAAATAAATCACATTAATACAAATAATTAACGAATAATAAAAGTTACTAGATTCTAAAATGTTGAAAGCTTTTAACATTTCATCTGTAAAACAATTTCCTTTTCATTTCATAACCATCCAGTCACTGTGGAACAGCTCAGCAGAACCAGACTCCCTTTAGAAATCATCAGATTTAACACGATCATCAGGGCTCAAACAGCAGAGACAGAGCAGCGTCTCTGTGTGACCCAGTGTTTGTTGTGAGGATTAAGTGAAGAGTCACAGTGTTTATTCACCAGCTGATGAACTGACTATCACTTTGTTGTTGTGATTCTTTATTTGTGTTACATTAACCACCGTAATCCTCTTGTAATTCTCCACATAATCATTTAACGAGAAACTAAACAAAGTCTAAACGTTTTACATTTGAAACCATTTGGAGAAATAGTTTGGTTCCTCAAAGTCAGATGAGACTCGTTTACATCAGCATCAACACAATCACTGTGTTTGGAGACAAACAATATTTCTGTTCACCCCCTGCAGGAGAGGACTGAACCATGTGAAGCCTTTCAGAGGAGAGAAGGCGCCAGTATTTATCCAGCCAACAACAATAGTTTACTTTTAATACTAACAATGTAAAATTTTCAAAAAATGGCAGAAAAAACAACTTGTAATTCCAATTTTCAAGGGCCCTCCCCATGTTGGGCCCCTGGCTACTGAGGGTCCATCCCAATGTGAAGTGTCTGATTGTGCGATGTATTTCTGCACAGTGACCCTCAGGATTATAGGAGGTGTTGGTGACTGCAGCTGGGGGTCGTGGGCATCGGCGATGACCCCTCAGTACGGCGCCCCTGATGGCAGTGTGACACGTCCAGCTCCGGGCTTTATGCTAAGCTAAGTTAACTTAGCTTAGCTATGCTAAGTTAACTTAGCTTAGCATAGCCTGTCGCACACCTGTTTCCTCTCACCCTCAGAAAGAAAAGTGTGGTTTGAGAGAGGTTTCCAAACCAAACCCTGATGACAGAGGCTGATCTGGGAGCAGCAGCTACAAATTCTTCACATTTACCAAACAGGCAGTTAATTCATGGTTATTTTTAAACTTCACATCTTGACTTTAAATCATTTCTCTCTAGTTCCAAATGACTTCAGTGAATCTTGAGCAATTCCCTCTGTTTTATGATATAAACTGTTTCCATTCAAACTTACTGAACACTTTGAAGCCATCACTGGTCTTTGTTTTCGACATTTTATTGATGAAATCCATTAGAGCTGTAACGATTGGTCGTTTAATCAGTCGATTCTTTGACAACTATTTGTTCTCTTCATCCTTTTTCAAGCCAAACGAACATTCATTTTAAATTGTAGTAAAAGGAATATTTTTGTACTTTAAATAACGTCATCTTCAGATTTAGAAAAGTGTTGCAGGCATTTTGAGTGTTTCTACACCAGTGTTTTAATGATTAATAAAGAAAGTAGGAAGAATTTGAAACATTAATATTAAAAGAAATAGTTGATAAAGTAAATATATATACATATATATTTTGTTTATATGTTTGTCCAATGTGGTAAATAATCTCTTGGTGCTGGAGGAATGGATGTAAAATCAGTTCAAAAAGTCCAATCACTTCCTCACCAGACTCCATTAGAATTTTTCTTGTTTTTGGAACATCTCCAAACGGCAGGGTTTGTATGTTTGGGTGAGTTTTGGTTTCCAATTTGTTGTGTGTCTGTGTGATGTGTGTGACAATGAGCCGAGCTGTGTGTGTGTGTGTGTTGGATCCTGCTGGGTGGTCGAACTCTGCAAACAAACACACGACTAGCCGATGCCCACAAAGACCGCACAGCCTCCACATTTATCCCATTTATTCCCCCTGAACACTTTATAATAGCCTGACTGACACACACACACAGACACACACACACACACTCTGCTGAGAATACATGTGAGGCTGCTGGGAGTTGTCATGGTATTCAGACCGCAGCCCTCAATAGACTGTCTTCTATATTCATGACCACACACACAGCAGTTTAAGCCATTTCCACTGGTCGACAATGACCTGAGTCGATTTTAAACAAAATAAATGAAAAAAAATGTATCAAATGTAAATCAAATATATAGTTAAATGTAAAACCAATCATTAATAGGTATAATAAGATTAAGAATATACAAAAATGTAATAAATTAGAATAAAAACAGTCAAATTAAATTCAATTTGATATCGAAACAAAGATTTAGTTTAATGAAGTGAACATAAATAGAATCAAAATAAAATGTATGAAATTGAAAATATCAAAAACAATAAAAAGACATATTAAATATATTAAAATTAGATATTTTAGAAATTAAGCAAATTGTCATAAAAAGAAGAAATTAGGGTTAAAAAAAAAAGGTTAAATAAATACAAATTAAAATTAAATTACTCTAAATTGAAAACAAATATTTCAATGAATAAAATCCATGAAAATGTAAATAATGAATGTAATTGAAGGAAGAATCAAATAGAAATGGCATTTATTTTGTATGCTGAGGTCAACAAACTTACCCCCGGATTTACCCTCTGAACCTGCTTTTAGCTGCGGGAAAAATAATTGAATTACCACTGTACTAACAGTTACACTGAGCATCACATACAAAAGGTCCACAACTCTGAGACCGCTCACGTCCCTGGAACCTGTCTGTACAAAAACATCATCATATATTATCAGATGTTATTTAAGCCTAAAAAACAAAAGTAAAATCACAAATAATAATTGTTCATCTCTAATTTGACCTTTTAGAATTAGAACAAAAATTCCATATTGTGTCTTTAACCAGATTCCTTTCTCCACCTTTAACCACCTGACCCTCTGCTCAGCCCTGAGCTCTGACTGCCCCCTGGTGTCTGACTGACGAACTGCAGGACTGAAGCCACATCTTCATTTAACGGGGACAAAGCAGCCCAGAGGTGGGAACCACATACAGGAGGGTCACAACATTTAGGTTTTATAGCTTCTTTCTGAGCCTCAAAACCTATGGAGAAAAAGTATAAAATCATTGTGAGAAAGAAGTTGAAGAAATTATCCAAAAAGAATAAAGTTTGCCCAGAAATCAGGTGTTTTTCTGTTTGTATTTTCTATAGTTGATGTGGGATCTAATTGATTTTATGAAAACTAATATTTTCTTTTCTATAATTTTAGATAAAGTGTTAATTTTCACTTGTTGACAAATTTTCTATTTTTACTCAACCAGACGGCTGAGTTCCCTCTGGACAACTGTAATGCAGAAAAGTGACCAGCAGGAGGCACCATCACATCAGAAATACACTGAGAAGTCTTCGCCCTGCTGATGACTCTTCTTTACAGGTTTGTCACCGGGAGTTAGAATCCCAATGAAAACTGCTTAATTTAAATGGACGATAGAAAAAAATATGTATTTGTTGTTTGAAGAGTTTTGAAAACCAAACCCAAAACATCGACGCGTTTAAATCGGATGCTCTGAGCCTCTCTTCTGATTGGCTGATTGTTTTCTGAGTGGTCCAATACAAACGTAACAGATTTTTTAAAAAGTTAAATAAAAATGGAAATTAAAACAAAAATTACATTAAGACAAAAATGAATGAAATACATGAACATGTAAATAAAAAATGTAATATAACGTAGAATAAAATTAAAATTGCATAAAAAAATAAAAACATAAAATAAATATAGTAAATAAGATGCAAAAAAACGCATCATTGATGAGACCCAAACCCAGATCCTCTCTTCTGATTGGCTGTTTTCTTAACGATCTAATAAAAATACAATAGATTTCAATTAACACTGAGACAAACCAAATCATGTAAGATTGGATGGTGGGTCCAGGTGGGCGGGGCTTGTGGGCATTGACTGCTTTGTTGTGACATCACAAAGTTCCAACAGTCCTGACGGCTGGTTTTAAGGCTCAGTTTCTGAATCCAGGCTGTGAGCATTTCTCTGTGACTGAGACCTTTGATACTTTCACTGTATTAATATAGAACCTAGACCTGCTTTATAATCACCTGGTTTCATGACACCTGAGTTTTTGAATGTGTCACTTGATGGGCAGTTGTTAGCGCTCTGTGATAAACAAAAACACAAATCGACTCAAGATGAGACACAAAACCCTCTACCTCCACTACAACTGTAGATTAAACAACCCTCTTGCTCTGCCAAGACAGTGAACACACCATGCAACATGGTAATAAAGAGCAAAGTCTGTGTAATATTAAAAAAAACCTAAATCTGTTACATCTTGTGTTTTGTACATCATATAATCACTGAAGCCGCTGTTTCACTGCTCAAACTGATGAAATAAGATGATTACACTGAGCATGGACGAGGCCCCTCAAGGGCCCAGTGCAGTGAGGGCACAAGCCACATATCTGGTTAGGATCTCAGTCTCTCTTTACTTGAACCTGTCCTCTGGATTACTGGGTACTGGAACAGCTAGCATTAGCAGTTAGCCCACAGCAGTTTGCAATGACGGCCTGATCCCTTTTGAGCCTGTTTGAGCAGGAAACGGAAACCAAGAGATTCATGTCAGTTAAACATGTTCTCTTATTATTTAGTAAAAGTTGTTCATTTATCCTGATTGTAAAAACATTTAGTCTCTGAATGTCTCTGTGCTGATTCAGCTCTGGAGAGAAATGGATGAAGAAAACTTCCCCTCATCCTCAGTTTTGAATCTCATTCTGTTTAAAAAAAGTCCCGATGAGCAAAATGTCACTTTATTTTGTCTTTTCTGTTTCCTGTCTCTGGACTTCCTCGGTGGCTCTGTAAAAATCCTCTCTCTCCTCGTTTAGGAGAAAAAGTTCTTCGCTTTGTGGTGACGTTTCTGCTTTTGTCTTGTCTGTAGAAGACCTGTCACCTCCTCGCTTGTTCTTCAGGTGTGTTCAGGTGTTACAGCTGCAAGGATTTTTATTCAGGTTGTAATTTTTTATCTTTTTCAGACGAGTGGAAGCTGCAGTCGAATCTGTCCATGTGGCCCTGAAGCAGCCGCAGCTGCAACAGCTGCTTTTCCAGGGCCTTAGTCAGTCTGTTGTGATGCGTTCAGTGTCAACACGTGCAGCTTCAAACGCACCAAAGAGCCCTTCAGGAAGCCTTGTTCTTCTGGCCGCCAAAAAAAAAGACTCTCCTCTGCAAACAGGAAATGGTGACATGATTTCCACCAGGAGGAGGAGCAGGAGGAGGAGGAGGAGGAGGAGGAGGAGGAAGAGCTGATGGCTCAGAGTCTCAGGCTGCAGACGTAGCGTTGGATGGTGGAGCAGTGAGACACAGTGGACGGCAGCTGATGGGTGAGATGACAAAAACTTTTACACCAAAGAGTCGGGTGAATGTGTGTCAGGCCTGGAGGCACTTTACTCTGATTTCATTTGGAAAAGATGATTTGTAGCTGCTTCCTGGTTCAAGAAAAAAAAAAAACACGGGCTCCTTTAGGCAGCAGGAATTAAACTCAGGAAAAAGAAGATACATGAGTTTTATTCTAAATGAACCAAAGCTACAGCTGCTACAACATCTTTGACTCCTTCTTTACATCAGTTCTTGTTTTTAAAAGGATCAGTTTCATGTGTGAAATTGTTAAAAATTTAATCTAATCTTTTTAATCCAACAACAACTCAGGTCACATGATGATATCCAGTGCATCTGTGCACAGTTGATTATGTGCAGGATTCATTTGAATGTATATTTAAACTGTGTCAAAAACATCAGCTGATCCAGATGTTTATATTTTTAATTTCTCAGTTTTATGATTTCATTTTTTTTTTTTTAGGAAAAACTTTTCAGAAGGTAATAAAATTAAAAATGTGTTAAGGAAAAAACTGTTGTACTGTAAATACAGTTAAAATGATTATTGTTGTTGTCTAAATGTTCTGCAGTTCAGGTTTTATTAATATGATAAGAACTAATGTTTGTAACAGCAGCTCCGTGTTTTCAGTTATTATCAGATGAGCAACAAAAAAACTAAATAACATTAACATGCAAACACACACCAACAATCACAGTGTAAATATGCTGATTATATTGTGTTAACATGCTAACGTTTGCTAATTGCTATAATTACTGCAGCTGAGGCTGATGGGAAATTAAATGTCTGTAAAATTCAGTCCAGATGATGATTCTTCATTCAGAGTCAAGGAGTCACCAAAGTGATTCTATTGATCCTGAGGGACAAATCAAATGGAACTGATTTCACACACACACACACAGACACACAAACACACACACACACACACACACTGCTTTAATGTCAATAATAAAACAACACATATCATCTGATATTTTTACACCTGCTGAACTTTAAATCTTTCATTTCCCACCAATTTACAATATTTTATTTCCCAGTTCATTTAAATGTCACACTCGGAGTAAGAAAGAAAAACTGTTGTGCAATGAAATTAAAATTCATTCGTTTTTGTTTTTGTTTTTTTGTTTTTTTTAAATGACTTTGAACACATTTTATATTGTTGACAAATTAAAGCAGAAACACAACAAACATCGACCTCAGCTTGAATCATCTGAGGTTAAATTTGACTTGAAAAGTCCCGGTTGTAACCCGGTGTGTGTCCGCCCCTGTGTGCAGAGCAGAGCTACGGGGAGGTGAACCAGCTCGGCGGGGTCTTCGTGAACGGCCGCCCGCTGCCGAACCCGGTGCGGCTGCGGATCGTGGAGCTGGCGCAGCTCGGGATGCGGCCCTGCGACATCAGCCGCCAGCTGCGGGTCTCTCACGGCTGCGTGTCCAAGATCCTGGCCCGCTACAACGAGACCGGCTCCATCCTGCCCGGGGCCATCGGCGGCAGCAAGCCCCGGGTCACCACCCCGGTCGTGGTCAAGAGCATCCGGGACTACAAGCAGGGCGACCCGGGCATCTTCGCCTGGGAGATCCGGGACCGGCTGCTGTCGGACGGGGTCTGTGATAAGTTCAACGTCCCGTCCGTGAGCTCCATCAGCCGCATCCTCAGGAATAAGCTCGGGCCCCAGCCGAGCCAGTCCGAGGGCGACCGGCCGAGTCCGGTGCAGCTCCAGTACGGACACGTCTACCCGTACCCCCCCTACACCGGGCCCGGAGTCACGGCCCCCGGGGCCGGCCCCAGGACCGGCCCCAGGACCGGCAGTGCGCCCGGGGGACACGTCGGGATGCCGCGGAACTGGCACAACATCCTGGGCATCCGAGCCTTCATGGACCCGGCAGGTTGGTGGAGAAAGTCTTCTGGTCTAAAGATGGAGTGAAAACACACGTTGAACCCGTGTCACACAATGTAAACAACAACAGAGTAAACAACAACAGAGGCACATAAACAGCTGGAACTGACCCAGTGAGTGTGAAAAGCTTCGGTCTTTATTTTCAGATACAAGTGAGTTTGTCTCAGTCAAATATATAAAAATCACACAGTTTTTCATATTTTAATAATTCAGTGAATTGAGCCATAGATTTATTTTTTTCAAATGTTGCTAATTAAACAATTAAAATTTAATTAAATGATGTAAATTGAAAAACTTAAATAATGAAACGACTGAGAAACGTTTTTTAATGATGTTGAACAGAATCAAACAAAACCAGGCTCAGATTGGCCCAATCCAGTTTGAAGTCATGAGAACAGTCCGTGTTCAGCTTTGACCTAAAAACTAAAGTTTAAAAGCAGATTTATGGAAGAAAGGAGATAAAGTCAGAGCAACAGAGTCAACTGCTTCATTACTGACACGGATTTTAGGCTTTTCATGGAGAAAATCACGGGTCACTGAAGTTGATAGAAACTGAATCTAGTCTCATTTCTACCTCTTTTCTCTTTTCTCTTATTTCTCATCCATTTCGTTTTCTTTGCTCGAACCTTTTGAGTCTTAACTGAATCCAGGATCTTTGCTTCTGTGCCAACACTGAAAACGTCTTTGTCTTCATATAAATCACTTTTTAAAGACTTCATGTAAACTTGCAGAACATTGACTTTTCTTAAAGATTGGAACTGAAGGAAATTTATCACAAAGATACAAATAAACAATAATGAGTGAAACAAATGAAAAGAGTTTAAAGGCTGAGTCAGTTTTTCACAAACACATTTTTTTGGTTGTATCTCCATCTAATCTAAATATCATGTGTCTATATATATATATATATATATATATATAT
>CM076665.1:20883592-20895739 GCA_038496675.1 Rachycentron canadum
GACGTCTTCATCAGGACGTCTTCATCAGGACCAGAGACGTCTTCATCAGGACGTCTTCATCAGGACCACTGTAAAACTGTAAATATTAAAATAGCCTCAAACAGAATGAAACAATAAATGAGGACATGATATTAAACTTTAATAAATGAAACACAAACACAGTTATTTCTGTTTTTTCTGTAAAAACAGTAAATCTAATGATAATAATTAGTTGGAGTTTAGTTTTATGTTAAATTCATTGTTTCCTCTTTATTTAACTTTTTCTTGTCCAACTCGTCTCGCTCTAAAACGTGTCACATGGTCTAAAGACTGATGAGGTGGTCACAGAGTCACGGTCTCTGATTCAGAAATACTGATGTGTGCAGGAAGTGATGTACGCGGGCTTTTTGTGCGTAGGCGTCACTGCGACATCAGACCCTGGTATCAGCAGCCAAGAGGGAAAAAACTGCCTCAGTCTCCAAAACAAAGGACGTCAACATCTGTTTCCTTCGTCAGATGAAGCAGCAGAAACTTCAACATGTTGTTCAGAAGGACTTTACTCATCTGACATAAATAAGACACGAAATGGAAAAAGAGCAGAAAGTATTTGATGTCGCTGCTGCAGAAACAGTGCGACTGTGAGGTTTACCTGCAGAGTGCTGCCATCTAGTGACGCTACACACACCTGCATGAACGCACACTCACCGACACTTTAAACATCTATTATCTCTACGAGGGTCAGAGTGCACATCCCAGCTGACACTGGGGGAGGGCGGGGTTCGCCCTGGACGGGTCAAATACTAAAGATAAAACAATAAAATGCTGAAAGAGAGGAGAAGAGAATAAAACCAGAAATAAAAGTATTAAAAAGTCAATAATCGTTGACGTCTCACCATAGGTCCAGAAGGTTCATAGGACAAAAGCAGATCTGATAAATAAGTTGGACTAAAACCACTAAAACCAGTGAGAGGATCTAAAATTCCCTCACATGTGACTCAGACTAACACCACCCTCTGCAGGAAGAAGCACCTGCAGGTGAAGCCCAGAGCGTCTTGTGAGGGCGAGCATCCGTCTTTCTTCACGTGCAGCCAAAAACGATCCAACTGGGAGTCGAGTGGAGGCAGTAAAAATAGTTGAAAAGCAAAAAGCTCCTTCTGCAGCGGCTGGCGCTGGGCCCCGGCCGGGTCGGGGCCACAGCTGAAAACACTGACTGTGTTTATGTTTGAGGGGGAAAGTTCACATCCATCATCCGTCTGAGACACTTTTAGTCGGTCGCTGGGCCGATGGGCCAAAGATAGAGAGAAGAGGCCTGTTCTGCACACAGAGCAGCAGAACTGTAACTGCACACAGAAGCTGAGACTAAAGCGTTTAAAGGTGGGAAATGTCACAGTGAAACCTGTTAACGTGAATGTAATCGACGGCTTTATGAGACAAAGTAAAACCATCCTGACAGCTCTCTTCTTTCTTCCTTTAAAGGTCCCACATGGTCAAAATCAGGGTTTCTTAATTTTTCAGACCAGGGACTGAGCCACTAAACTAACCAGAAACATGAGAATCAGAATACTTATCACCTAACATCCCCTCAGTAGTGTTGTGGTGAGCTTGTATTGCATTTCAGTGTCTTTATTAAACAGGTCAGTGACAAAACGGGAATCGTGTGATTAGAAAAGCNCTCAGTTTGCACATTACACAGCCCGAGAGTGTCAAACAATCCTTAAATGTCCCAGTACACAGTTAATACTAAGATTTAAATAAGACGGAGTCATTAAGAAAAGCATCAACACATTTACATGGAATAGTTTGTGTAGTTTCGTCTAAATGTCATTGAGGTGCCACCTTTCACAGCATCACTCAGCTTTAATCAACATTAGGAGCTGAACCCTTCTTACCTGGGAGATCCCAGACTCGAACTCGTCTGGCTTTTCCCCATTGGGCTTCACTATTTTGGCGCTGGTACTGAACATGGCCTTTGTCTCTGCGCAGAGAAAGAGACGTGGGTCAGACACACAGAGTCCGGACCCACCTGAGTCCTGCAGGAGCCGGGGTCAGACCAGTGGCTGTGTGGGGTTAGACACCTTCACACCGTTTATTCAGTTTAGTTAAATATGAAATTCAACCCTTCTAGCTTAAACAGATCCGGGCTAGCTAGCGTCCAGAGAACATTAGCCATCGTAGCTCAGCCGGTCCCCACCTTTTTTTTTTTTACCCCGCTAGATTTAAGATAAGATTTGAAACAGTCAAACCAGAGTAACTAGGTTTGTTTCTCCCGAAACGACTGGTGAGAAGCTGAAGAGGTCTGGTCCGGTCCAGGGTGAACACATGCACGGCCTGCTAACTGCTCCCTCCCACAGGACCCATTCAGCGGACCGACTCTACTACGCTCTATTTTAGTCTATAAATCAGCCATCCGCCGCCACAAACCACATAATCTAAGGTATCACAGACTTAACAAGCGCTGCGGCGCGTAAAGTTAAAAATTTAACTAAGTTAAAACACATTTTGGTTTAGAAAACCCATGCCACTGGAAAATGGCACGACTAACCTCTGTCAACGACGGCCAAGGAAGAGACCGGATCATCGCGAGAGTTGTATTAATCCAAGTGAGCCACGCTAATATCGCGAGAGTGGCTGGAATCACGCTTTCAGTTGCATTTAGGTAGAATGGGGAAAACCAACCGTCACGCCCTTGTACCCACACTTTATAAACGGCCCAGTGGAGCCACTCATGTTGTGCTTTGTACTTTAAGAGTTTGTTACCAAGTCAAAATGCAAAAGCTAAACGAGTTGTACTGGTGTTGATATCCTGTCCACAATTTGTTGACAGCGCTTTTCACTAAGCGGGAGAGATCAGAAATTTACGACATCCCTGAATCTCACATCGGAAATACGACTTTAAATGACGTCTGAACGCAACGTGACACGTCAATATCGCGAGAGTTTGTGTATCGCCCACGGACGCCTGATCCTTGTCAACATAACCTCTTCCTTTTCTCTGTGACGCCACTTTTCAGGGGTTTTCTGGTAACAATCAGTCTACAATTGTGGCGTTTGTGTCCCTTTGGTCGCTAGTTTTGGCCGCTGGGTGCGTTATGGCTACGTTTCATGGGGGAGAAGCAGCGAAGAGCGGTTGAGCAGTGAGCGTTAGTCGTGGTTCATCGTGTTTGAGTTAGCTGGATGTTAGCTGGATGTTAGCTGGATGTTAGCTGGATGTTAGCTGGATGTTAGCTGGATGTTAGCAGGGTGTTAGCAGGATGTTAGCTGGGTGTTAGCAGGGTGTTAGCTGGGTGTTAGCTGGGTGTTAGCCACCCCGGGGCACGGCGGACTGTGATGCTCAGACTGACTGGTGTTTTCAGGGGAGTAGGCAGGGCCGTCTGCAGCGCCGCCGACGACATGGCCAAGGGCACGTTTTTCTACGCAGTGAAGAAAGGGTTCAAACCTGGAGTCTACAGTTCATGGTGAGTCTGCCCACGTCTCGGCATCAGCACTTTGTTTGTTTTTTTTTATAAAGAACTCGGAGCCAGCGATGCCACAAAATGCGTCTCACCTAGTGGGAGGAGTCACACACCAAACTCCATTAAGATTTCTAATGTTTTTATGTCTGTCTGAGCCAATTTTAAACAAAACACCACGGACAACTACTGGAATTATAACCCACCTCCACCTTTCATTCGGCGTAGAAGACATTAGACATTAGCCTTTAGAAACGTCTTCTCTCTGTGACACTGTGATTTTTTTTTTTTTTTTTTTTTTTTTTTTGTGGAGCATTTTAAGGCTGCGACACATTTAAAATAGCTTAATGATTTAAAAGGTGTTGGTTGAAAAACAAGCAGTGAAATTGGTTATTTGAGTTTTATTTGAGGTTTGGTTCAAGTGATCACACAACATCTGAAGAATAACAGGAAGTAGAGAATAAATATGTTGGGGAAAGAAGTTTGAATCTTAATGAAGGAAATTGCCAGGATTGACTGTCCTCTCTGTTTTTTCACTCTTACTTAGGGGTGATTGTAAGAACCAGGTGGATAAATTTCCATCTGCCTCTTTCAAGAAGTTTTCATCAGAGAAAGATGCCTGGGCCTTTATCAGAGGAGCTGAACAGCAAGGAACAGCAACTGCAGCTTCACAAGCCAATAAAGGTTCGGTTCAATCTTCTCTTCTGTTCAACCAGGAAAGAGGTTGTAAGCCTCATTTGAAAGGTTGTAGTTTTGATGCCATAGGAGAAAAAACTCAGGAGTAATAAATGTAACCTCTGAAATAGCAGTGTTCAGATTTTAAGTGACCAATAAATCAATAAACTGTTGGTTTCCAGCAGCTCAGAGTGTGGAGTCAGCCGCCCCTCTTCTTCCTGAAAGAGGCCCAAAGGCTCTGGAGTACATCCCCCTTGGCAAGAAGAGATGTCACTCAGAGGAGGAGGTGGTGTCCCAACCCAAACAAGCCAAACAGTCAGAAAGCTCATCTTCAGACAGCACAGACGGATTCACATACATGGGTAAGATGCTCGCACTGACTCCGGAAATCAGATGCATGCGCTAATGATTTCTGATGTGACGCTTTTGCTTATTTTTTTGTCAACTTGAGTTGTGGGCAGATCACGAGTGTCCCTGTCCTCCCTCGTCCAGGTGATGCTGTGGTCGTTTACACTGACGGCTGCTGCTCGTGCAACGGGAAGAGCAAAGCCCGGGCTGGTATCGGGGTGTACTGGGGCCACAACCACCCACTGTGAGAACAAACACACACATTATGGACAGGCATATTTCATTCATAATTAACATATTTTAATTTGAATTGAACTGAGGACACGCATATTGAAAATCTCCATAATAAAAATGAACCAGCCATTAAATAAATAACGTGATAAATGCATTATTTATCATTGCTTTCCTGCAGAAATGTTGCGGAGCGGCTGCAAGGAAGACAAACCAACCAGAGGGCGGAGCTGCAGGTAAACATAATCAGACAGACGTAAGACACTCATCTGACAGAACTACAAAACATACACTAGAATAAATTTAATCCAAACTGGATCTTCTTGGTTTTGCAGACATTAAATGAAGAATAAATTTGTTTTTAATTTTATTTTTACATTATTGCTCTTTGAAGTCTGACAATTACTAAGGTTCAATTTTTATTAATAAATGTAAACCTGTTTTATTTGTATCTGGTCATGAGCAGACATATTGATGGATCAAAGCCAAACTGATGCTTCCCTTCATGCTAAAGCTAAAACCTGGTCCACATCCTGACCTACTGCAATCCTGTATGATGCTCTGATACTGGATTCATGAAACATTTACAGAGGTGAACGTGCTGCAGCAGTGTGAGATTGTAAATCCTCAACAAAAAGATCATGAGTGAGACTTGACTGAGTGTAGAGATCAACTGTCGACGCTCCACGACGTCACCATCGTCTCTGAGCTGCTGGTTTGAAGCCTCCAGTTTGTAATCTGTCTGTCGGCCATCTTGGTTGTTTGAAACCAGTAGAAACCATCTTTGGAGGAGAAGGTGGAGCTGAGGAGGAGTGAGGGGTGGAGCTGACCTGCTCTGTACTCTATCCTGATTGGGTGATACAGTCTGTCAATCACACTGTAGCCACGCCCCCTAACTCATCCCCTGCTTTCTGGTCTATTTTCGTCTAAATGGACCATCATTTAAAAAATGAACATCATGTTGTATTGAAGACTTGAAACTAGAGACTGAGACCATAAACTCATTAGGAAAACGTTTACTGAGCTAATAAATCAAGGAGAAGTAGGGACATTTTCCCATAGACTTCAATCCAATCTGAATTAGTCTATGGTACAGAGCTGCTACCAGCTGCTAACTGCAAAATCTGATAGTTTAGACTTGTCTAAGTTGTTAAGTTACAGCCTAATCTGCATGAATGCTTTGTTTGAAGATGCATTTATTTTCCTCTGTGTGTGATATGCAGTGTCCATTATTCCAAAGATGAATTAACCAACAGTGTCTAATTGTCCTCACTGTGTGTGAATGAACCAGGCAGCTTGTAAAGCACTGGAACAGGCCAAAGAGATGAACATCAAGAAGCTGGTTCTCTACACTGACAGCAAGTTCACGATCAACGGTGAGAAAAGTTCAGACCATTAAAAAAAACCGACCTGGTTTATTTCAGCCTATCTTACTGAGCCAAGATCACGCTGCAACTCTTCCTCTTCATTTTAGAAATTCAGAAACAGGAGCTCATGATTTTTACATGAATCACCTCAGACATTTGTCTTAGAGTCTGAGTGAAACACCAATGTGGTGCAGCAGGACTGAAGTGGACCAGGATCGTCCTTCAAAGTGCTGAGTCTGTGTTTTGATGTGGTTCCTGCAGGTGTGACCAGCTGGGTGAAGAAGTGGAAGGTGAACGGCTGGAGGCTGCAGTCTGGAGGTCAGATCATCAACAAAGACGACTTTGTGAAGCTGGACAAACTGAACTCGGAGCTGAAGGTGGTCTGGGTAAATATCAGCCTGTGTCACATTGTTTAGAAATGTATTTTAAAATAATAAAATCTGGCCACGCAGCAGAGTCAGCAGTTAAGACAAAAATCCACAGTATTTACTTGATCTGAAATGGAGGATTTAATAGGTTAATTACTCCCTGAGAAAAGCAGTTAGGTTCATTATCTAACATTCACATTAATCCTTTCTTTAAGCATCTATTGTCCACATGAGCTCACAATACTCAGATATCTAAATACTGACAGACAGAAAACTAAAAGGCTTTACAATATCACTTAGGAAATATTTGTAATTGAAAGAATCAGTTTCTCCTTGAGGCTTCAATCCAGATTTGAGGACATCTGAAAGGAATGGAAAATGTATTTTTCCCTTTTGTTTATTTTATTATTTTATCTATTTATTATATGATTAGGTTTTATCCCAATGGAACACTTGTTTTCTTTTTCTATTAATTTTTATAATTGCATTGTTAAAAAAAAAAAGGAGCCTGCACCTTTGAGTCAGTGTTTCCAGCTCCTCTGGTACATTTTACTTTATATTTCTTAGAGGTTTAACATCATCTGAACCTGAAGAATCAACAAACAAATGAGGGACCCCAAACTGTTATACTGTCACCTGTGACTTCATCCGTGACGCTGTGACAGTCACGTCCTTTCACTGACGAGTATCTACGTCTGTGATGTTGGAGGTTTTGTTGAGGTGGTGACTCAGCGCCAGAAAACGGCCGCAGGGGGCGTTAGAGACTCGTCACATTCAGAATGAAGAGCAGGGTCAGTTTGTTAAAGCGACTAAATCCTAAACAGAAGGTGGGGTCCAACCTGGACAGGTCAACAGTCCATCAACATATAGAGACAGACAACCATCACACTCAGGCCTACGGGTCATTTGGAATCACCAGTTAACCTGAACAAGCAGGTCTTTGGACTGAGGAGGAAGCTGGACCCCAGAGGCCCCAGAGCTAGGGATCGAATCAACAATCTTCTTGTGAGGCGACAGAGCTCACCACAGTATTAGCTGTTGTGGTTATTTTTAGAATTATTAATTAAATTAAGAAGTCGACCATTTTCCTCATACAGAACGCCCTCAGTGAAGGATCGTATCAGATAGTGCAGGTGTTCCTAATGAAGTGGCCCCTGGGCGACCCCATGTCTGAGTGTGGGCGCAGTCGCTCTGATGCTTCCTGTCTGTCTGCACTGTCCTTTCAAAAATAATAAAGGCATCAAAAGGCCAAAAACAGAATAAATAAAGTGGTCAGAGCTGGTACAGTGAGGGTTAAAAATACGCTGCTTTGATATTAAAGTACAATGTTTGTCAAATGTAGCTTTAATTATATTTAACAGGACTTGAGCTGAGATGATATTTGATGATTTTCTCGTCCTCCAGATGCACATCCCTGGTCACGCCGGCTACACAGGCAACGAGGAGGCCGACAGACTGTCGAGAGAAGGCGCGGCGCAGCCTTTACAGCAGTAGCGTGATGAAAGAGGCGATTACCTTTAAAAGCTCTGCTGCAGGCCTCACCACGTGCTCTGGTTTATCAGACAGGCTGCTCTGCTTCGGAGGTGTGTGTTTTGTTTTGTTTCCAGCAACTGAACTGAAACTCTGCAGGGGAGGGAGTCAGAGTTTGTCGGTTTTTCTGTTGAGTGTTGCTGATAATTTATGTTTCTTCTCTGAATAAAGTTTCAGTTTAAAATGTAACCACCTGAATGTTGACGCATGAAATTAAAGTCAGTGTGAAGTTTCCTCCGAGGATTCTGTTCATTTAGGAGATGAGGAGAGGAAACAAATGAAGGAAGCAGCAGCGATGGGTGAGGAAAGGAAAGTTTAGGGAAAATGTCATGAGCAGTGCGTGGAAGGGGCATGTTACAGTTCCAGTAGTTTATTAGATTCTTCAGTCTGCAGTTCAGTGCTTCATCCAGCAGGGGGCGCTCCGTCTCACCACCAGAACCACACACTGGAGGATTCAGGCTTTATTCCAGGACCTGTTTGAATTCTGACACTGTTTTATTTGGTTTTTTTTGAATTACCTGCAAATAAAGTTTATTAAAGTGATTTCAACATCTGGATCCAGCCACAAAATTCAACTGGGAGACGTCTGCTCCCAGTTCGAGCAACAGGCACTGATGGTGTGGTCTGAGGCCAGTCAGTCTCCTGCTGAGCAGAGTGGAGACAAAACACAGCCAACGTTTGGATTTATTCATCATGTTCCTCTTTAGCATCATCAACACAGAGCTCCTTCTCTCTGGGATACAGTCACACATCAACAGACACATTCCAGCAAAACACCAGTAAAACAAATGAACATAAAATAACATCTATGAGCATCAATTCACTAGAGAAGATCTTAAATAACTCAACAGCTGCTCAACACAGTCACTGGTATTTGTTATCTAAGATTATAAGATGTGGAGGGAGACTGAGCTTTAACATGAACAGACAGGTGAGTCTGAGTGAAGCCAATGCTGAAGAGCCTTAAACCTGCATTGGATCTTTTGTTGTTAAAGGAGTCAGATTGTATTGAAGTCTATGTGAAAATGGCCTTACTTCTCCCTTGATGGTCAGTGACCAGCTGTAGTGGTGGCAGATTGAGCTGTGATGCACCATTTCTCCATGTGGGTGAGAGAATTCCTGATTTCCAAACCGCGACGTCAGAGAAAAGGATAAAATTGATTCAAGAAAAATAAATTCACGGTAAAATAAGATCATAACATCTTTAAATCCATGACAACTGAGAAACTACATCCGCTGTTCAGAGCCGTGTGATGTGGTTGAAAGCTCCAGAGCAGCCACTAAATGGACCTTGAGACAAGTGGATTAACGGTTGATCCATCAACTAATTGTAGCATTGGAGGCTGAAGAAGATCGACCTGCTGCGTTTTCAACATTTTCACCCTATTGGAGTTTATGTCCACCTGTTGGACCTGAATATTTGTTCTTTTAGCTTTAGTTTGGACTCCACCACCTCCTGAGGGAAAACCCTCCACTCTCAGGTCTCGGACTCTGTTTCTCTGCTGTAGCGTGACACAAAGTCCAACGTAGAAACAGTAAATGACTCCCAGCTTCCACTCAGTCATTTGATTCATACTAAACATCAACTACTGGAGCTTTTACACATTCATGCTGTGCTGCTGTTTTTAAACTGACAGAAGTTTTTATTTCCTGCTTCACGACATTTCAAATGCAATGTTGCACTTGTTTTCTGGAACAAATTTTTATTGATTCTTCCTTGTTTCAAGATACAAACACTCAAAACTTAAAACATACAGATTTAAAAGTAGATTGAATAGAGAATCATTACTGCTCTGATACTTTCTATTGGCTTGTTTAAGGAAAATGTGTGTGTGTGTGTGTGTGTGTGTGTGTGTGTGTGTGTGTGTGTGTAATCCAATACAAAGGAAGGAGAATCTTCTGCTTAACGAGAAGAGAAAATTGTTCCAGTGCAAATGAACGTGAAGTATCTGAGTATTTCTTCCATCACTGCATCTCTTCTCCTTCCCTTCTACAGACCTTCAGTACGTGTTCGTAATCTTTACTTCTGCTGATAGAAAAAGAGACTTAAGAGACTTTCCCTCCTCCCTCTTTCCCTTCCTCCTCCTCCTCCTCCTCCTCCTCCTCCGTCCTCCTGCAGCCGGTCAATTGGTCGGTGTCGATGCTGGAAACAGCAGGACGGAGGCTCGGGGTTCCTCGCTCTGACCTCGACCGCTGCCTTGCGGCAAGCGTGGGCCACCACGACCCTGCCGGAGGCAGCCCAGTCTGAGAGAGAACGCCTCTAGGAGGTCAAAGGTCGCCCCTCAGCAGCTTCACCTCCTCGTTGGCTGAGCCTTGTTAGCACTCCTCCTCAACACACTCAAACACACATGCCCACTTGCCTCCTCAGCAGACTGAGCTCTGGCATCAGTCCGCCGCTGCCCTGCTGGAGGGGAGGAAGACCGTGCAACTGCAAGGAAACTTAACAAACCAGACATTAGAAACATCCTGCTCACACTTCAGGTTTTGTCAGTTTTTAGACTGTGTAAAATAACCCAGAATGTTCTGCTGGGGTTGAAGAACTCTCTGACTCCTCAAACCGTCTGACACAGAGCGGGGGATGTTTGCTAAAGTGCTCGCAGTGCTGATGGGGAAGAAAACTTCATGCAGACATTCACTCAGTTGAGAGAAAACAAGCCCAGGCTCAGGCGTCGTGTTGTGTTGTGTTGTGTTGTGTTGTGTCATAGCCAAGTCGCTCAAGTCCCACAAAGTTGGAGATTGTGTCTGAGCCAGTGTTCAGTCATGTCTGAGTCCCTGATGTCATGTGTGGAGTTGCTGAGGTCAGAGCCAGGATGTGCTGTTTGAATGGCAAAGCTCATGTATGATGACATATCTGAGTCCCTGAGGTCATCCCTCATGTTTAACTCACTGAGCTCATGTCCATGTTGCTGGGTTTATTTCCAAGTGGCTGAGGCCATGTTTGTATTTTTCCCTTTTGTTTTTTTTTATTATTTTGTCTATTTATTATATGATTAGGTTTTATCCCAATGGAACACTTGTTTTGTTCAGCTCATGGAAAGATGTGACAGTTTCTAGGTGTTTTTTGTGTCAGCGATGTGATATAGATCATTTCTGAGGTGACAAGAATTCACTGGGATCACGTCAGAGTTGCAAAGGCCACATACAAGTCAGTTTTTAGTGAATATCCAAGTTGCTGGGGTCAAGTCTGGAGTTGACATCATATTAATCCGAGTCCGCGGCGCCGAGGTTTTATCTGGCTGCTGAGGAAAAGTCTGATTACTGGAACACGTCAATATGCCAAGATTGGATCATGTCATTCGGTTCTTTGAGTGATCATCTTTACCTTAAAACCACCGGCCATGACAGAAGAACCTGAACCCTGAAGGACGGCATGTCGTAAAGATGAACCTTCTCGCAGATCATTGGTTGATACCTGGACAAATAAAGGCTTGGTTTATTTCTTCAAGTTATCAGTGCACATATGGTGCTGTCGACACAGCTCTTGAGCCTGATTCCCACTCTCCGCTCCAACATTTATCATCAAATTATTTCTTCATCCAGTCCCGAGACGGTGTTTACACTGGTGCTTCCTTTCAGATCCGGCATCAAGGAGAAGCAGGGCTCAGCATGCCGTCGGTGGAGGAGGCACAGAAGGAGTCACAATCAAAGATGGCGAGGAGAACAAAGTGGCATCTGTTTCCATGACAGCTGTCTGCATCCAGCTCTGAAACCAGCTCCCCCAACTCCCTTGCTACCAACACGACTGTTTGATATGACGAAAAAGGAGGGTTTCTTAGAGGTTTTTGCAGTTTTAGTGAAGTTACTGTTTTTCTACAGGAGGGTAATGCCTCAAAGCCCCCTCTGATTTGCTAAATAAGGATTGTCACTCCTTATTTTTGACTCCAAGTTGTTTTCATAAACTAAACCCCACAGCAACTGCTTGTGTTTTTTCTCTTCTCCAGCTGAGAATGTGTTAATAGGAGAAATCACAAACTAACTGGAGGTCAGAGAGAACAAAGAACCTGCCAACTCTTCGCTCATTAAAGAAACCCACCACATTTATCTTTAGAACACAACATCAGTCTTTTACTGACTAATTTTTATTTGCTTTAAACAATTGGAATGAGATTGGGGAATTTCTAAAACATTGCCAGATGGATGATGGACGGTGTTGGATGGATGGATGGATGGATGGATGGATGGATGGATGGATGATGGATG
>CM076665.1:20896239-20960051 GCA_038496675.1 Rachycentron canadum
ACATCAGCTCAGCAGACAAAGATTTAAATTTGGTGCAACTCAACATCAACAGCTGCTGACATTTATTTCTGATCAACAACAGAACTCAGCAGCTTGGATCAACTTAGATTTTATCCATAACTTTAAATTTCAGCCTCAATCAAACATCACAGGTTCTTCTGAATGCAGATAACAAAGAAAATTTGCTAAATTGTTTTTCATTTAATTGAGGATAGTTTTATTACTTTTTCGTTTGTTTTGTTTTTTTTCTCATTTTCCTTCTTTCTTTTTTTTAAACTTAACTTAACATTAACTTGCCGATATCACTGAATATATTGGCTGACAAGGGAAAGGAATAATTGTTCCTGAAATGTAAAAATAGAGTTAAAGTAGCAAAAAGGCATGAGGTGTAAAAACAATAATACCTGGGACAGTTAGTATGTATGTATGTATGTACGTGTTAAATTTTTTAAATAATGAGATGAGTGATGCATGTCAAGACACCAAACATCTACGTATATGAGCATCAGCCTCAAAAATCCAGTCTTAGTAAAACTCTGTCACATGAGATTTTTTCATCCCAACAAAAGGTAAATTCGTGTTCAAACACCAGCAATAAAAATAAATCGTATCAAAATACCACAAAAATGCTCTTTGTAATTAATTCAATAAAACACAACTTAAAACAAGCTTGAATACCAACTCAGTTCAAAATCTCTGCAAAACAGTTAATCGTGGTGGACGGGAGGTCTCTGTTTGGTGTCTGTCCAGTGGTGGACAGCAGATTCTTCACAGCAGGGACAAATGAGAACTAAAATAAATAGAAACATAGAATATAGTCTTGCTGTTGCTTGTTAGTTTAATTGACAATGTCAGTATCAAGTGTCACTTTGACGTTGATGATTTGTATCATTTCCTGTGAGTATAAATAGTGAAATATGTCCATTGTTGCACTCAACACACTGTGAGGAGTTCAATGGTTTAGTGTGTACAGTTAGCATGTGCTGCAAAGATGAGAAAAAGATGAAGTTAAAGCTTAATAATCTGTTGGCTTCACTTCTATGTGACTGTGTTTCATGTGGACAGTCATTCATGGACAGTCCCTTAGTCCTCCTGCTCACCAGCCATGTCTCTGCCCTTTGTGCTGATAAACATAGTGGCTAACTGTTAGCACAGAGCTGAGCCTTTCTACAGACAAACAGCACCTTTTTGATATCAGAGAGCGGCTGAGACTCATTCACACCCTGAAAACTGTCACCAAAGGTTCACGTGGAGAAAAGATCTGCAGCCCTGACGGCAGAAAGAGGAAGCAAAGGAGAAAGAAAAAGTTCTGCAACAATGAAATAACCAGAGGGAGAGCGAGACATAAAAAAACAACTTAATTTAAATGAGCAAATCCACCAATAAGGGAACATTTATACACATACCAAAGGAGAATCACAGTACAATCCCCCTTCACCTACTGGGCAATTGCTTATCATGAAACACCACTTTAAAATGCCCTCACCTGAGGACCTCATTCAGGACAAGGATCTGAAACCTACTTGGACTCTGGATTTGATTAGTGCAACGAGCAAAGAAGATAAATCCACCAGGAGACACACGCATCTTAGAAGAATAAGATGATTGACAGTACCAGCATGGGTAGCAGTGGCAGCACCATAACATTACGTTATCAATACCATCATGTGTTCTGTTGTTGGCCAGTTGGTGGCAGCAGTGACCCATCAGAGTCTGGTTCAAATTCCTGATAAATGTGTGTGTCTGCCTGGGTGTGTTGTGTGTGTTGTGTACGTAACGATAGACCTCCCAGTCATTACACACTCAGGGTTTGAAGGAAAGACACAAGGGCTCTGAAAAAGGTGAAGTACTCCTTAAACTAAACAGCTCATTATATCAGACGACTATTTGGAAGTTGTGGTGTTCAGGGATTTTAGTCCTGCACTCAACGTCAGGAATCAGGTAGCTTCAAGAAATACAGCCCATACATGTCTTTGGAAATTGTTCGAAATGTTTCAGAAAAGTTGTGGGTTCAATCATCAACTCATTGATCTTTATCTTTTTAATACTGTTTGGGGTATTGTGCCTTTGTGTATAGGACAGTGGAGAGTGACAGAGACTGTAGGGGAATGACATGGAGCAGAAGGTGGAGCTGAAGAGGAGTGAGGGGTGGAGCTGACCTGCTCTGTACTCTATCCTGATTGGGTGGTACAGTCTGTCAATCACACAGTGACCATTATTCAACCATCATTTAAAAAATTATCATCACTTCTTGAAGAAGACTGAGACCATAAACTTGTTAGGAAAACATTTACTGAGCTAATAAATCAAGTGAGAGATAGGACCATTTTCCCATAGACTTCAATATGGTCTGACTTCTTGTGCAATAGAATAGAATAATAGATGCATGTTTACGGGTTCATTTTTCAGACCCAGAGTCTACATCTGACTCTGTGACTCCTCTACAAGCCTTTGCAAACCCATAAGAGCATTTTTTCTGACCCCCTGCATTATGTGTATTTGCACATTGAACCCTCAGGGCCACCGTACAAATCTGACCAATGCAATAAAAGGTTTTAAACATTCACAGTGCAAAATATGGGAAAAGAAAACTGTCCTGCTCAGGTCTGGTATTGATTTGCGGTGTTGCGCGCTGTCAGAGGAAACCTGTAGCAGAGAAGCTGGGATTAACCCATCAGCGCTGCTGTGACAGGCTTTCTGAGCCAGAGCGCTCTGATCTTGTCTCAAAGTAAAAGTCCCTCGGCAGTTACCTATCTGAGCCCTCTGTGATCTTGTTTCAAAATAAAAGTTTCCCAGGAGTAAGCAGTGGTTAAAGGGCTGTCTGCTGCTCCTTTTAAAGTAAAAGTTCCTTGGCCGCTCACTGTGAGCAGCTTTCCTCTGTATGCAATAACCAGGCTTTGGTTATTTTGATCTTCTGGTGTCACACTCTCTCTGTCTCTTCCCTCCTCATCCTCATCTTCTTCTTTTACTCTTTTTTTTTTGGACCTTTGTCATTTTCTCCATTTTGTTTTCTGTCAATCCCCCAGTTTTTTTTTTTTAAATTTCAGTCTTCACTCATCCTTCCTTTCCTATTTCTGTTTCCCTCCTTTCCTATTCCACCTCATGTACCCTGTCTTCCCTCTTTCCTTCTCCTCTTTCTCTCTCCTCTTTGATAACATTGATTTTTCGTTTCTTGTGCCATGTGGTGAAAAAACTCCTTTCACAATTCTCTGTTAATGCTCAATCTTTGAGCATTAACAGAGAAATGAGTGAAGATTTTTTTTAGGCTGCTGAGGTGATGACACTTTTCAATCGGCCTTGGATATAAATTATTCCTCACGCTGGCGAACCACACACTTTCATTCAGACTCCATTTGTCTCTTTCACCTTTCATCTCCTTTTTGCATCTCTCTCATTTCTCTGTTTCCATACCAGTGTCCATTGCTGTCTGTATATTTATTTAAAATATTTCTTTGTGTCACATTTACACTGCTCCTCTATAGAGAGCTGTAAACTCATTTCCTCACCTTTCTCAGCCGTTCTTCTACATCTGTCTGTCTGTAACTCAGTGGATTTCGTCTCTAAAACATGAATCTGGACTTTTTAACCCTAACCCACTTCTACAGTGTGGGCAGTGATTCATGTGGCTCCTGTGTTGTGTTCACTGACATCTGTTTTCCTGAGTAGGGATGTCATCATTCTACACCAGAGCCTGGACAAAGCCAGATGTCAATTGATGAAGGATTTCAACATGGCAATGAACATCAACCATACAACACCAGGTCCAGATCCCAATAGACCAGAGGAAAACCACACTCAGTGGAAAATGCTGTTGTTCCAATAATAATAATAATAATAATAATAATAATAATAATAATAATAATAATAATAATAATAATAAATATCTTTTTGGCCACTGATTTTCCTTCATCGTTATAATCACAGTTTGATGTGACGGAATGAGAAGCATTTGTTTTCATTCATGTTTGAAAACCAAATCTAAATACGTGTCCATTAGAGACGGAGTAGAATCTGGACCTGGTCAGATTCTGGTCCTGGGACAAGCGGATCTTTGAAGACCACTAATCAGATTAATGAGTACACACAGAGTCAGACATTTGTCCATCTGTGACAGAGGAGATGACAGGATAACAAGGCTGTCTTTCCATTTTTCATCCATCTAAATTTCCCCTTGAAGAGAAATGAAGCATCTACCTATTTATCTATCTGTTAAAAATAATAATAGTTGTGCAGCTAAAATGGGCAAACAGCTTGAGAGCACAGGGGCAGACAGGAACGGATCAGGACGAACCAGGAGCCCCAGGAAGAGACCAGAGCCAGGACTGGGTACAGGTGAGTGTCAGAGGTAGGTATCAAGAGTTGGCTGAGATGAACAACAAAGGGTTGAACAACAAAGGGGCGAAGACTAGAGAGGAATCCAGATTGGCAGGAGAGCAGGATGTAGGTCAGCCATGTTCAGCCCAAGACACACAACATATAACCAGATGAGGAAGACAGACTGCAGACAAACACAGCAGAACACAGAAGAGGAAAGGCTAAAACATTGGTACAGATCCTAACACTATCTATCTATCTGTGGTTTGTAATGAGCATTGAAAACTTAACAGGCTGCATCTCTGTGACATCCATTCTCTCCCTGTTGCTATTGTTGTTTCTCTTTCACAATGTCCCTCCTTTTTCTGTCTGTCTCTACGTTTCTGTCACATAATCACTTTCAATTTCCCTTTTGATTCTGTCTCAGTATCTTTCACGCCTTTTTCCCTCCTTGTTCTATTTCAGCGACTCAAACTTCCTCTTCTCCTATTTGTCTCATACTTTCTCAACTGAGACAAATACAAGGATCTGTGATCAATTTGTAGGCACATTTGCATGTGTGTGTGTGTGTGTGTGTGTGTGTGTGTGTGTGTGCATGGAATCTGAATGGGTGCAGTGCAGGCATTTGATTGTGAAACGTATTGCAGCCCAGTGGAAGATGAAAACCAATCCAAGCTGTCTCGTAGTGAAGATTGAGATCCAGAGAGAGAGTCAGGGAGACAGAGGAGAAAGAACAAGAAAGAAATGAAAGAATGAATGACTGTTGCACGTCAGGAAACTACACAATAAATAAAATCCTACGTGGAAAAAAGCAAAATACAGATTATATATACGTATGTGAATATATGATTTACTGATTTATATCAGTAAAACTGCTTTCTACAGGGTGACTATCTATCTCTGACCTCAGGCTCTCATTCTTTGTGGTGATGATGCTGCAGTCTATCCACTGTTTTTGTAGAAAACAAAACATTGATTTGGCTCCGACCTCCGGTGCTCAAAGACTTACAGATATCCTAAGTGGGCCACTGGTCTGAAGCGCAGCTACTTGTGTGTCCTTGCAAGAAAGAATTTCCACCCTCTTACCTGGCTGATTACCTCTTTTCACCCTTCTGCTAAAATCTCATTACCATGAAACACACTTTGAGACCGAGTGGGACGATTTTGTGCCCTCAGCCTGAATGACATTTTTTCTTTACATGGCCGTATGAGCTGAAGTAAATGAGTAAACACTCCACATAAAAACTAATCCCTTTAAACAAGGTGATGTGAATGTGTCTTCAGGCTGCGTAAACCAAAAGCAACACTTAATGTAAACTCTATCAAGGTTTCTCAAAGTTGAAGCCCCCTTTTTGTTACATTTTGGCAAAGTGGTGCCCTTAAAAATAAATTGAGCTATTATACATTTTTGTTGGGAGCGTACCTATGGATATGCAGAAAACTTTCACTATTTGCTATTGGGATTGGAAATAATGATGTCTTTGGAAAGTGTAAGTCACACCAAGTCTAAAAATATGTGTATCATGGCTGATTGCTCGAGTTACAACAGCAAGATGGAGCAGGATTATTGCAGCAATGGGCTACAAACCGACCGTGTTGCTCAGCCAAAACTACAGTAACTAACTTTTTGTTGTTAGGGTAGGTTGTTTGTTGACACACCTGCACATACCTGTCATTTTCACCCATCACAGTTTGCCTCACAGCTTGAAAAGCTCTGCTCCATGTGAAAGATGACGGTGCAGCTGGAGGTATGCCCATGACACATATGGCTCCTTCCATCACGTCTCAATCCACTGCACGAAAACAGCAATCTCCAAAAAACAATGTCAGTTTCGAACAACACAGTAAAGAGTTAGAACAACACAGTAAAGATTCTTATAATTTTTGCCCAAATTAGGTTTCTGAGGGAGGCAGAGGACTGAATTTAGATGCTCACATTCCAAATACTTATACTGAGGCACTGAGTTTGAGAGGGATGCACCTTCAGTTCATAAGTGCTCTCATTACAATATGTTTTGGGTAAAGGTTTTGATCAAATGAAAAAAAGATTTATGCCCAAATTGTTCGAGCCAGCGATTGTGTTCACCTCATGCACCGAGGGGGAAAGTAAAGTCCAGGATATGCATGAGAGGGACTAGTTTGTGTGAAGTGTTGACGTGCTGGCCAGTCAAATGTGCAGCAAAAGCTTTTTGTCAGATGAGACATGAATCATATCATAACACTCTCAGATAGTCTCTGCTTGGAGAAATACACTGACTTTTACATACTTAAAGTGACAGACATAGACACATAAAGAATAAAAAAGAGTTTGTAGGAAAAGTTCAAACCCTGACAATGTAGCTGGGCCTTTCTATGTGGAGTTTGCATGTTCCGCCCGCGTCAGTTACCTCTGGCTTCCTCCCACAAAGACAAGCTCGTTAGGTTAAATTGTGACTCTAAAGTAATGTCTCTATATGTCAGCCCTGCAATTGTCTGGTGATGCTGGGATTGACTCCCAGCCCTCCTGCAACCCTGCATTAATGGTCTAGATAATGGATGGATAGATGGATGGACCCTGTGCAGATAGATTATTGGAGATGTGTTCAGGTTTCATTTAAAACAAGGTTGAGAAGGAAAATGGGCATGAATGAACCTGGACCTTACCCAGGTTTTTATTTATTTGCCTTTAACCATCCTGTACCTATGGTTTATTTCTCATATCCACAATCTTGTCCAAGCCTCGAACCCTACAGTGGATGTCCTGCATCACTATTGCAGAAGTTTTGCAGGGGACGTTCGACAATGTCATTGAATCCAACCTGTGTTCTTGCCAAAGAAAGGATATAGATGACATGAAATGGAATCAAAAGAGATGAAAAAGTGAATTTATGATAAATGAAAGAACGGGAGAGAAAAAGAGAGGGGCAGAGAAACAGAGAAAGTGAATGATGAGTGAGTTTGAGGACATGGCGTCTTTCAGAGGGCTGAGCCAGGTCCATCTAATCAGCAGTAATACCATTTGACCCATTCAGTGCTTTGATTAAGGAGCCATTTGCAGAAGCAATCAAAGGGAAGCAAAAGCATGGATTTGCCTCCATAACTCTCTCCTGACTTCACTTCAATGATTGATTATTTCAACATCACCCACTTGGTCGACATGTCATCAAAAACCACTTTCCAGACACAATCAGGATATGGGTGGAGGCGTCAGCCTGAACCCTGGAGCAGTTAGTGCATTGCTCTACAAATTCACTAAACAAAGAATTTAATAATCGGATTAAAAGTACTACTTTGTTGAATGGCTATGAAGTTACTTGTTTAAGATGTTACCCAGAAAGTCTGGTCTGGACATGTGCAGTGATTTGTGCTGCTCTTGGAGGCGACTGAGTTTAACGGCCAGCTCAGACCAACCAGTTGGCAGAGGAGGTTCAATCCCAGACCTGCACAATCCTGCACATTAATTATTCAGATCTTCCCACACTGTGCTGGGTTTCAATGGTAATAGACTTTCTGTGCATGAATTGGCTCAATTCCCAAATACTTAAAGTTTCTACTGTGAGATAACTTTGACTGTAGCTGTAGGTTTGTGCTGTTAAGGTTTTTAACCACACTGAAAATGTAAATGTCTGGTTTCAGGAACGACACATTTACGCTTCTGTAAATCAACACAGATGAAACACCAGCCTTTATTTTAAATTTTTTAGCTTTTTGTTCCCCCAGTACTTTCCTTTTTCTAAATCATTTTACCTCACCACCTACACCATCCCACCACAAGCACGTCATTATTGTGATGACTTGCAGTTTGTGGTGCATTACAGCCACAATGTCTACATGAAGAGTTAAGCTTTACCTCTGTTTACCTCCGTTATTAGGTCTGAACTGTGTTTGTTTCAACCACTGAAGACAGGCAACTAACCACAACACAATTCAAAAATGAGGTGGGTCACGTGTGAAGCCGAGAATTCAGTTCATGCTGGTCTGTGTCTGAATACGCTCACCGACCTGTCAGTCAAACAGGCCACATGCGTAAGCCATAAGCCTTAATAAGACTCAAACAGGCGAGTTATATAAAAATTCACCACTGCAGAGTCATGAAGGAGGAAATTAGATACAAAGACCAAAACTGTTTTTTGCACCAGGCTGTAAACATGTTTATTTCTTCTGTAAAGTTGGACATTGGAGTCTGTGGGGACCGACTCCCTGTTGGAGCCAGACTCTAGTGGCCATTGGAGGAACTGCAGTCCGACAGAAGGTGAACAACTGTGTTGAACCCAAAGTTGAACTCAGAAAACACTCAACAGCTTTCTGCTGGTTTACTGTAGAAGTTTTTTTAAGAGCAGTTTTTTTAAGAGTGGTTTGATTCCCTTTAGATCAGTTTAATGAAAGTGAATGACTCACCTGAATACACATGCAAATAAGTCGTTCTATATTTACCATACTGGATGAATCCTTTGAGCATCTTTATTTATATGTAAATAATTCGACACCTGAGGCTCATTATAATTGGACTGTGTAAACAGAAACTGTCTCAGCTCATGGAAATAGAACGGCAGAGGAAAACCATCTACGGTGACTGATGCTAACTGTCAGAAATCGTCCTCACTGCTATTTTCTTCTAGTTTCTTCTGTTAGGATTTTAAAAACAGGTGTATGCAGTAACTAACTAATGCTTGAAACGGGGAACAGGTTGTAACATTTGTTTCTTCCCAGTCCCTGTTCCCCGTCGCATCTGTAGCTTTTTTCATGTCTTATAACATCTGTCTTGCACCTTTTAATGCAGATTGTGGTCTGAGGGCATAATGTGTGTCATGAGGGGGATGGATTTCTTCCCTGCTTCAGAGGCCTTTTGTCCTCTAGTCCATCAGCTGAAGTGTTAAATAAATTAGAAGCCGTCACCTTGCGACAGATGTAAGTGAGCCTGTGGACTCCTGTGCTACAGTAAACCAACCTGTGCTATCTCCGCTGCCCCACAGTGACACATCAGACTGGGTTTATTGGGTTGGATTTACTTTAGCCTGCTATTGATTGGCCAATTAAAAGGGCTGCGCTTCCTAAATTAGCTTGTGCTTGACTGGGTTGCAGAGAGGAGATAATGAGGGGATTGATGAGCATGGATTTGGAGCTGTGGCTGTTGAGGTGGGAGGACAATCGGTAGGCTTATCTCTATTTGTCAAGCTGCTCATTGAGTCAATGTGCAAAGCAATGCATGACAGTAGGTTAATAAACAGACAGGAGGACCAGCGTGTTTGCTGCTGCTGATAACATCATGAGAAACTACAGATTTTACGAGATTTAATGATCTATGTGACATA
Organism: Rachycentron canadum; assembly: GCA_038496675.1. Lineage (NCBI taxonomy): Eukaryota > Metazoa > Chordata > Actinopteri > Carangiformes > Rachycentridae > Rachycentron > Rachycentron canadum. The sequence goes on from CM076665.1 coordinate 20,905,845, forward strand.
ACATTTCAACTTTGAGATCTGTGGGGCTTTTCAGTCCCATCGAGCTCCTGGTTTTGGTTTTACAGTGGATTTATAATTTGTTTAGGTTGTTTTTTTTTTCAGCAGCAGCAGAAACAATTAGAATTAACTGGTCATCATACTCAGCACTCAGCAGCTGAGAAGACAGATATACCCCTCAAAAGATGGTGGAGACCAAAAAAAAGGAGATAAAAGTCCCACTCCTGATTGATTTGGCACTGACAAGCTACTCTGTCTAAAATACAAAAGAATAGCAACTCATTTGTGTTTGTAATGCATCCAGAAAACTGAAGTCAATAATTGCCACAGTCTAATTTCGTACTGTGCCAATATTTTTCCCCACAGAAAATTTGGCAGCGTCAGACCTGCAGACTGGAGCTCTTCCTCTGACAGCTCACAGTGGCTGCTCCTTCCTGTTACTTTTCTACCCAAAATAATCTAAAGTATAAAAGTATTAAATATAAAAAGAATGACCTACACAATATCTCCTGTGGACATGTACGTCTCCTTTGGTTATTAGGTCATTAGTTCACATGTAGCCTCCACTTTCTTTTGTAATGACACACAATTGCTAAAAAAAAGTGGACAAAAATGTAGATAACTAGATCATTTCCCTCCCAGATGAACAAGTAGTTGTCACACCAACAAATAAAGTTAAGATTTCAGAATAAGAGGTCTGATGATTTGCATGCGGGTTCCCAGATTGAGTTATTGCCTCAGTCCACTCCAAGTCAAACATTATGACCCACCACACATCTACATGTGAGGGGAGAAGCTCAGGTGAGCAAAAACCTTTTTTTTTATTTTTTTAAATTTAATTGAGAAAATGAGCTTTATATTCCACTGCTCATCTGTATTTAGTCTATTGTCTCAATCTGAAAACAGGATGCAAAAACTAATCAGGGTACAAAGAAGGTCATCAACGAGGGCATGTTTCAGCGTTGCACTGCAGGTGCAGACCGTAGGTTTATTATAAAAGTATGAAAGCTCGCTGCATATCTTATCGTGTAAGCTTTTCCGATTTGGCATAAACAATAGAACAACAAGCCAAACGCAGCCAGTCTGACAGACAGGCTGAGCTTTTTAATTAAACACAATCACATCCGATCATTCAGGTCTGACTGGTAATCCAGACAAACATCAACCTGAAACGCACTTTCCCCCGACCTCCCAGCTCACTGTCGTCCTTCTTCACGGAAGGAATGTATTCAACCGTTAAAGGTTTTCCATCATTGTTAGGGCTTCCTGTCATGTGGGATCAGAAGTGGCAGGTTTTAAGACCTGCAATGAGAAATGAAGTGGAGGTGAATCTTTTATCTTCTCCACCAACCTCAGGAACATCAACACACTTTCTGTCAACAAAAATGTGAAAATATCAATAGTTACTTGACTATGAAGCAGTGAAATGAGAGATTGAACACATTTCCAAGCCAGTATATGCATGTTATGTTGTCATAGGGGGTTGAGACCCCTTAAAGGTCTGAAGAGAATCAGTGAAACACAGTTTGTTTGGTAGTGTACTGTCTATTGTTATGTGCAATAACCTTTGTATCTCACTGACCTACTGTGAAAAATGTCTTATTTTCAGGGTTTTATCCCACAACTATTATTTCTTATTAACCATTAAGTCTGTGAAGGTTCTCGGTCTTCAAGGTCATAGTTCTCAACGAAAGTTGAATCAAGGGCAACTGGACTTGGTTGTAATGTTTTGAAGACGTTTCACCCTTATTCAAGAGGTTTCTTCAGTTCTGACTGACTGATGGGGAAACCCAGGTATTTCACCTTGGTGAGGTTGATACCACTTGGCTTGTTCGCTCCTGGTGGTTGTGACGACTGTTATCAGAGTCACTGAAGTCACCTGAGGTGTGAACGACAGTCGTTGGAATCACGTGGCAGGTGAGGCTGGTTTAGTCTCCTGGGGAGGGATGAGAGGAGGCGGGGGATGAGTGGTGCCCGAGGCCTCCTCCTCTGTTGAGGAATGCTTTCTCTACTTTGAAAGAGAAGCGAAGGAGGGTATCTTTGTCAGACCACCTGTCCTTTCTATCCAGAATGTGAACATGAAAGAGCGTCCCTCGTCCGTCCTTTGAGGAGCCGTTATTAGACCCATCCACACTTTTGAGATTCAAACACTCTAAAGAAGTGACAGTGAAAAACTTAACCCTAATTTTAACCACTGACCCAAAATTGACCTTTTTCCGAACTGGGGACACACTGTGTGTCCCTGATTGGACAGTCTGTCTGCAATAAATAACACACACACACACACACACACACAGGGGAAGTTTAGACATCACCAAATGCTTTATTTTGAAATTGCATGAGGTAACTCCTGGACAGTAAGTCTTAAAAAAGAAATGAAAGTCTGTCAAAATAAAATGGAGGCAGCATGGACTCCCTGAGTTACCATGTCTGCCTGTCAGGAACTTTTGCTCTAATCATTTCGTATTTTGTCAGCGGATGTTTCAGGTTTCTGTCACTCTGAGTCCTCAAGTATTCTGCCCTCTTTGTCAATCAGCCCTTTCCCACTTTTACCCCTTCTTTTTCCCTCTGCACCTTCTCCTGTACAACTTTGCCTTTTTATTTATTTATTTAAGTGCGTCTGCTGGTGGTGGTTTATGGCAGCAGGCCAGCTGGAAGACTGCAAGGTCTGTTGTATGAATAAAAGATGGGGGCAAACAGGGAGGCTTATTTAAACAGGGAGATGGAGATGGATAGCTGGAGACACAGAAGCATAAACCCGGAGAGGTCACATACAGTGTGCACCCACACAACTAAACTGATGCTGATGCATTTTAGAACTAAAGCTGCTGACAATATAATTTGACGCTAAATTTTCTGCTGAAACGAACAATGATGAAATGCTCTTATGTCCAGCACCTCTTTAAGGTGAAGTTACCAATACGCTTACTGGACTCAGTCCGGAGCCTGGTCTCTAGTTTACTGCTCAATGTGTCTAATATATACATGATATACAGTCCAGTCAGAACTTTGGACACACATTCCCAAGAGAATGGGAAAGTGTTACTGTTCGAGGCTCTGACACAGGAGGACCTGAATTTTTAAGAGCAAAGTGTTTCCATTTGGTTTTTTAACAATCGTGCAGACATAGTGGCTCGATGTAGCGTCAGCAGCAAAGTTTACATTGTACAGGACCGCGATGTGTCTCATCTCGCCTGTGATCGCCGCAGGAAAACGTTGCTGTGGAGAGCGGCGCCTGGACTACTCTGTGACCTGCTGCCGCTGTGAGCCGACCTTGGATAAGTGGATTTCGTCCTCTGAATTCCAACACTTTGACTTTCAGCTCTATGTGAAATTCTTTTTTTTTTTTATTTAATGTTTGGGAACAACTGTGCAAAGAAACCACAGATGGAGAAAACAGCTGCATTCATGGAGGTGGCATTCATCCACTAAGATGACATTTTTTGCAGTTGAGACTGTTTATGAAAATTGTAAAGTTTGTTTGAACAAATGCCTCAGAAGAAAAATTATGATAATTTTAGTGTGTAAGACTTTTGTCATTTCCTTTTTTTTTTGGTGATCAATTATTTAGATAAGACTGGAGGGACGAAACATGTGCCAAGTGTATTATGTATAACAAGAGGCCAACAGTATCTATCTGGTTTCCAGCTCCTTCCCTGCTTTTTAAAACACAGGGACTGTTGATTTGCACTCGTCCACATTTGAACAACTTCTATCCAAAGAACTGTTTATCGGACTCACTTTCAAAATGCTGCAGCATCAACGCCGATCGTCAGATTTCCCTCTGTGTGTGAAGTGCTGAGACGACTCATGTATCCTCATCCGCACAAATTCTCAATCCAGCATCTGGTTTCAAACTTCTGAAGGTTTTCAAGGACTGTGGAAAGGTCCTGATGCTCAATGTTAAATCAACTTATATCTCATTCTGCTCATAGAGGCTCCTTCACAGAGAGGATTAGATAATATTAGAGAAAAATATTTTCAGCAGCTTCTCCTCAGCCAATTTGCTCTTAAGTCCTTGAATGATATATGTGGTGAATTAAAATGAGATGCTAATACATTTGTTAAGCTTTTTTTTTTTTTTTTACTCACTGTAAACACGATCAAAGTTTTCATTTGGAGTCCAAGGACTTTTCCAAAAACACAGGAGAAAGTGTGTAAAAAGTGTTAAACCCAGTTGCAAACACAAACACATTAGTTTCAGCCCCCCAGCAGCTGATTTCGACCATTTTCCCTCCTTAATTACTGTAACTTTACGGCTGTTAAAATCATCTTTTAAGATGCTAAAATATTCTCTATCATCTTGTTCCAACTTTTCACCGAAGAAAAAAATGTTTTTATCAAATGGAAATATTCTGTATGTCTTTTGCATCATTTTATATGCATTTCCCCAAAATTCAGTCTGACATATTTGGCATCTCTGCAAACTTTGGGATCTCCACTGAAATATATAATAAAGCTGTGAGGGTTTGAAGAAAGTTTTGCTGCACAGTTTAAGTTTGAATGTGTCGACGTGACGACTGCATATGAAGTCAAGGACCGAAGCAAACAAGCGCCTGAATGAGTGACCTCATTCATGTTTTCTACTTCAGCAACACTTTCACTTATCAACACATTTAATTCAGACAAGAAACTGCAGGAAAACAACAGAAAGAGCAGGAGTTCTGGTTGAGTTTTCACAACAAAGGCTGTGCCTCTTTCCACCACTCTCAGTTCGAAGACTTCCCTCCCTGTCTCAGTCACCTGACTCCCTGCACCCACCTGCTCACCTGTCTCTCTTTCCCTCGTCACCCAGTCCTGAGTGACCAGTCCACACCCACCTCTTCCTCTTCCACCCACACCCACCTGCTCCTCTTCCTCAGTCAACTCACAGTGGACAAATACCAGCTGCACTCATGTGCTGCACTTCATTTTCACCACCTGCACTAATAAACCTACTGAGCTCCTCCACCTTGTTATTCTTATGATATTTGAAACGAAAACTAAACTGAGGTGGTGACAGCAACAACAAGGTCAAAAGACGAGCCTGGAGCTGACTGACCAAAGCTCAGGTGTTTAGACAATGATGAAGAGGACAAAGGCAGAAATGTAGAGCCACTGAAGAGGCTGAGAGATGGTGGATAAATCAGACCAATAAAAATAACATAACGCGTGACCACTGTACAAGGTCGAGCTGGAAAGGATGAAGGATGAGGGGAAGCTGGTGATCGCCGCAGAGGCAGGAAGTAAAACGTAGTCAAGGACAGATGAGGAATGAGAGGTTTAATGGCTCCCACTCAGGCAGTGGCATCGTGCCCTGAAGGGGTTGATACTTTTTTAATCCAAACCCTCCAGGCTGCCAACCTGGCCTCTCTGCTGACCACAGACCACCAGCAGAAACTGAAAAACTCCAACCAAAAAGGGGGAAATGCAACCGAATAAAAGTGCTTCTTCTCCACGTTTCTCTGCTACAGTCTGAAATGTACATCAGGGCCACAGAGATTAAAAGAAAGAGCCAACTGTAATATTTACAAGAGACACATCTATTGATGGAAATCTTGCTTGATGTGCGTTTTATTTTCCTTCTTCGTTATTTTACGACATCAACAGTCCGAGGATCCATCAAGACTCACAGTGGCCACAACACAGATTGTATTTTAAGGGAAGATATGTACCTGCAATTGGATCAACAGGATGTAGGTCCTCTCGACTCGCCCACCTTTGATTTGTGTCCTCTCTTTGAGCCGTCTCTATGGAATCATCTAGAGATGTAGCAACTTGAAATCATTGCATATTTTTCCCCATTTCCTGTTGCACACACTGATTTTTAGTGGCTACTATGGGTAATAATTCTCTTTACTGTTGTCATCACATTTTATTTGTACTACTAAATCAGTGTCTATCTGAAAAAAACATCTGAGAACAAAAGCGTTCTCAAGGCTCAGTGATCCTTGATTGTCGTTTACTTTTTTTTGGTTTTGTTTTTGTGGCACACAGCACAAATGGAGACATTTCTTATGAAGCACCTACGTTCATTTGTGGCTGTAGAGTTGACTTTCACACCAGAAAAGTGTCAGTAATCAAAAGATAATATTTTTTTGGACCTGGACATGATCAATGAAAATTGGTTTGATTCACCTTTGGTCATTCTCTGTTAACTCAAACCAAAATTGTCTATTGAGACCTTTGGAGCCTGATATCTTTTATTAAACGTGTTATTAGTGTTGAAAGTCAACAGACCTGAAGTCTTGTGCCTGCTCGAGTGTTTCCTCTGACTCTATCAGTTGTGCGACATCCAGCTGTGTGCGTCTGTCTCTCTCCTTCTGTTACACCAGCTGGGGGCTCATTTGATTGTTATACTGACACCATTTGTGATCAGACTTTCTCAGTTTGATGCCCTTTTTTTGTGGTTGTGGAAGACAATGTGCTGTGTTTCTGTGCAGATTCTTTGTTTCTTTTATACAACAAATGACAGCGTGCAGGTTTTTTCTGCTGTGAGCTGTTTTTCTCTCTTTGTGTGTTCAGGGCTTGTTAGTAGTTTTTTTTTGTGAGTGTGTGGGTGCCAGTGCTTAATACAACAAAGACAGAACAGTCAACAATTATGGAAACATAAAATTGTAAAGATCAAAATAGTAGTTAAACCTGAATTTTAAGGTTAATTTTAAGGTTAATCAACATGATTGGCAACAAATCTTTTATTGGGATTAGAAATGCTGCAGCTGAAGGTAATATAAGATAAGATGGAACTTTATTAATCACAAAGAAAATTCTACCTAAAAATAAATGAAATATAAAGTATACAAAGTGTAAAAATACAATAAGACTTGAAACTAGAGACTGAGACGATAAACTCATTGGGAAAACGCTCACTAAGCTAATAAATCAAGGGAGAAGTAGGGACATTTACCCATAGACTTCAATACAATCTGACTTCTTTTTTTTTTACAACCAGTGGAGTCGCCCCCTGATGGTCATTAGAGAGGATGAAGGTTTGAGGCACCTGTCTATTTAGCTTTAATATACAATCTATGGTTTCCATTACCCAATTACATTTACAGTGATTAGAAAGACAAGAAACAAAACATCCTTTATTTTTAATTGAGGTCAATGGCAGCTTCAATCATTTTTTGAGCTGAAATCACAGTCTCTAACATTTTTTTTTTTAAATTAGCTGTCTAACTAATTAGCACTCTCTGACTTGGCTGAACTTTCAGTCTTCAGGCCTGTCTGTATTTTTTACAAACACACAGATTTATCTGTCCGTCTGCCTTTCCCTTTCTTTGGTCTGATTCCATATTTACATAAAAACGGGAAAAGGCATAAAAGCATAAACGTGAGTGAATTTCTGAACCAAGAAAAGATCAGTGGAAACCAGATAGAATCATCACAACATCATTATGTTCAATGTTGATTTTAAGTTGAGTTTTTACATGACTAAACTGAATAATCACTGGAAACTCAGTGTAAAATATAGATACTTCTTTCAGTCATGAACCTGTTTAAATCCAGGTTCTTAGGTGGGGAGGGTGTTATATGTCTACATCTGTTGCTGCAGCCCTTTTTGGAAAAGCAGGAGGGGCCTGCAGTAATCTGAATCACACTCAGTTATCCTGAGATAAAAGGACCGATGGCTTGTTGAGTTGGTCCTTTCTTTTCCAGAGAAGGAACAGTTTTGAACTCTATTGAACCCAGAGAAAAACAGTTTGCAGAAATCACATAAAATCACATAAAAGAAATGCATGTTCCTTTAGTTCCACTCTACGAAGTGGAAAACAACATGTTTATATTGTATAACAAGGTTCAGCATGTTGTAGCAATAAAAAGACACCAAATTTTGAATCTGCTATATTTTAAACATGTTGCATAGATTTGTTTTCTTTTTGGTCACTTTGGTGCAGTGGAACAACTTTGACATCTCAACTCTTTATAGCTGCTTCTTTATGTTGGCTGACCTTCACATCCGGCTATTACAGAGCAACATGATGGTTAATGTGTTTGTGTTCATAAGTCCAGTGCTCCTGTTCTTTTAGTTCTGTTTTTGGTCTCCACCAGCTCCTGAGTAAAACGTCTGTCTCTTTAGCGGATAAATCTTCGGCAATGTTCACCTGCTGGTCTCAGACTTTGTCCATCTGTCTGTTTGCTTCTGAGCAGGTGTCGTGTGTGGCTGAAAATGACACTGTGATGACGCTGAGAGTGAAACAACAAAAGTTCAGCTGAAGCTCATTGCACAGCTTTGTAAAGATGAGGGAGCAGCAAATTCAGCAGATGATTCTCTGTAGGTTCATCACCGATAAGATTCCTTCACAATGTCACATTCTTTGCCACTTGAGACGCACTAAAAATGGTTAGTTTGATGAAGAGCTGGACCGTGTAATCACAGTCAACATACATCTTTGCTGTTGTGTGTTATTTTTGGGGATTTAGCCATTTTAATGACATTGCTCGCCTCCCTAAGGGCAAATGTTCCCCCCGGTGAGGAGCAATGTCGCTGCATCCTGGCCTAAGTGCCACCCAGGACAATTGTTTTTCAAGAAATGCAAATAAGACATTTCTTCTTTCTTCCTCCTATAAAAGAACACAAGCTGAGCTATGTGAGACGAGACACTTTGTTAGACTAAACTAAAGATGTCAACATGGAACAGGAACTATTTACTTCTTTTTTTTTAACCTAAACTAAAACCAATGTGTTCTAGTAGCCTAACCTTGACTAACATTGGTGATGTTACTGCCAAGCCACCAGTGCCTTTTCACATCTGTTACACTCTCCATCAACCACAAACTCAGAACAAGTCAATAACTTGAAACAAGCCCATGCTCAATAGTATTTTAATTACTTTAATTGGTGGAGATGTGCCCACATCATCCATTCCCCTGTCTGTTTCACTCTTATTATACATTATTCTACTCACAGAAAATCAAATTGTGTGGAAAAAATACCATCTCACTAAAATGATGACAGTGATACCAGAAAAGCAGAATGAAGCTTAATTTACATTTCTGAACATCATCTCTCATCCATTACAGCCTACATGTATGAAAACCTCCCCTTATTATATGATTAACAGCAGGCATGTTTTCCATCTGCTGTTTCTAATTTTGATTGATTTGATGTGAACTGTCAAAGTGTGTGTACACAGACCAGATCTGCTTTTGTTACTTCGATTAAATCAGCTGCCACCAGGTCTCTGCAACATGAGAGAACTGCAACAAAAGTTCAACAAACCTAACGTCAACCTCAAGTCAAGACCGGGGGAAAGATCAGAGTGCAAGAAACAATGAAGGCAGCCTAATTTGGCATCTTTCAATAACGGTATTAAGTAATACAGTTCCCAGCCCTTAACCATGTGAATTAACAAACTTATTTGGATAGCTTGTGGGAGCCGTGAATGTCTGAAACAGATTTTGTACCAATCGATCCGGTAGATGGCGCTAGACAATGAAATTTAGGGATTGATCAAAGTCAGTTGATTTCATCCCGTGTTCCATGAACCTAAATAGCGGACAGACTAACCAGCATTGCATTTCCTGGAGTCGTGGGTGTATCATGGCTAAAAGCAACAATGACGAACATTAAAAGACATTGGATGTAATCTTGGGTATCGGGTCAGTATTTTTGACTGATTCACTTTCAAATCTGGTGAATAACCCTCTAATCCAATGATGATCATCGGAAGCAGGAGTTTGAGCCACATCACTGGAAACTGACCCGGCTTCTCATAGGCCCTATTTATTTATGAGAAAGATGCTTATTAGGACACATCAAACGCCGCCCTTTCCATTTCCCTGTTCTCTTTCTTTGTTTTTCTGCTTTGTGCCTTTTCATGAACACAATTGCTGCATCTGAATACAAACCTGAATCTCACAGTAGGCACTAATGTTTTAATGAGCACGCAGTGAAGCAGGTACAGGCCTGTGTGTGGCGTTATGAGGGGCCGTCTGTACAGGCTGTTTCCAAAAACAGCCAAGAGCGACAATCAAGTGTTTCACACTGGTTCTTATTAACATTATTCACTTCCCCTCCTTTAGGCCAATGTACTCCAACTTTAAAATCTCCTTTTTTGTTGTTTCCTGAACTGACAGTGTTGTACTGAGGCCACAGGAAAGACTTTCTCTGCCACTGATCTATCTATTAACTGCCAATTAATCTGGGTCCAGGTCACAGTGACAGCAGTTGGGGTTCTGTAAGGTTGGTATTCCTTTATGTGTTGATAAGACTAATATGTTTTAAAACCCTAGCAACAGTTCATAGAACCTGCTGTGTTGCAAATATCTGGTAGAAAAGAGCCTTGATTGCAACACACAGTGGCCTGAAGGCTGTTGACAGATACATTTCTTCCCGTTGGAAGCTGAAAATCATGTGTAAAAATGTGACATAGTTAGTTTAGAGGTTGGTGCTAGAATTAACTTATGAATATATTAATTATTAATAATAATTAAATAGCTTCTCCTCTGGGGAGCTGCATATGGAATAAGTTCTTTGTACACGTGGAAATATTGGCATGGGGGTCGTGTTGAAGCAAAGGTCAGAGGGTCACCAGACTCAATATGATTGATCCTCTGGTGGACATGAATATCTCAAGCAGATTTCAAGGCATTCCAAACATTACATCTCATCAATCAAACCTGGTCGAGCGTGAAGCATCGCGGCTTAGTACTAACCACAGTTGTCTGTGTTCAAACACGACCTATGGTCCTTTTCTGCGTGTTATCCCCCCACTTTCCCGTCTCTCTCTCACTGAGGCCGTCACAATAAACAGCAAAAAAGTTGGTTGAAGAGACAATTAGGTCTGATGATGGAGTCCAAACGTCAGGCCGCCAAAATCATCAGCAATCACCATGTCAGCCACAGCTGATCTCATGTCAGCCTTGGATGGAGTTATTGAGTTTCCTTGTTACCAGGATGATGAATCAATAAATGTCATAATCTTGGGTCCATCTTTCTCTCATTCGTTTCAATGGGACCACTCCACTGATGCAGCAGGAGAGCAAACACAGAGGAAACAAAACAAGCTGAATCAACTTTTGCTTTGCTTTGCATCGGGACCTTCATATTGCAGCCGCTCTCCGCCAACAAAGCCCTCGACATTGTTGTTGCACAGGATTGTTTTCAGTCTTTACTCCTCTTAGAGAGTCCTCTGTATCACCACTGAAACACAAGTTTAGAGCCGTATCTCACATCTGTGAAGTGGATCTGGTCAAGAAAGACCTAATAGTTCTGGAAATGATCATAGTCTAACTTGTAAACTCATGTTGGTGCTTTAAACTTTCTAATGCTATGGTCTGGCCCTGCTCTGGCAGAAAGAAAAAAAATAGCTGTAATAGTTCAACAAAAACAAAACTTGTTGACTACTTTTGTGCTTGTTGTTAATTGCATATTAGAACTGAGCCTCCCACACTGGGTATATAGGTCAGAATGGGTTTACAAAACTGACTGTACTAATTTTAAGCAGACAATTAATTCTTGAGGGAATAACACTCAAATTCATTACAAATCACTACTTATGTAAAGTGCCCTAGTTCATTTTCAGCATCAAATTTTACACTAATTTTTCCTTTGCATATATTAAGTGTCGTAATTAAAGTGCTGTGCTTTATTTAGCTCGGTTTTCGCTTGCCCTCCCGTGTCTGTTGGTCGGAGATAAAAAGACACGAGCGTCATGTTGCATGCAAACAGCAGTCGGTCTGTGGAGGCACCATCTGTTAATGTTAGAGGAATCTATGGTAATGATGGATCAAACCGCGGCTTGGGGCTTTTAATTTGTGTTAGATTGAGAGGGAATGGAGAGGGGATGGCGAGGGAGGAGGTTGAGCGCTAGCAGGTAGAGACATGAACTGGGGGGAGGTGTCTCACATTTTTAGTTTCCATCTCTCAGTGGTCTCGTCTTGGAGATGTTTAGAGCTTTGAGGGAAATGTCAGCCTGTTAGATATTTGACAGTGGTTAAAGGAAGCTTGACTCAGTGTTTTGAAGCCGAAGTACTTTTTGTTGAAATTACAAAAATGGATTCTTCTCGCTCTTCTGCTGGGACGATTTATTCTCCATTCACTCATTGAGGCTGGATATTTATGAATCTTGCAAAAACAAGCTAAGCTAACATGCTAAGCTATGAAAATGTAGCTAAGCTAGCTTTCATCTCCAGCAGCTCTGTGGCAGTGTAACAGGCTGACTATGTCATGTTTCTGTGTAAATACATCAGAAATAAAGAAACAACACTTGACTCAAGTGGCAACCCTCCATGATGTCACCCATCGGTCTGTGAGCTGCCATTTTGAAACCTTAGTTTGTAATTTGGTTGTCACCATCTTGGTTTTTTGAAACCAAAAGAAACCATATTTGGAGGAGAAGGTGGAGCTGAGGAGGAGTGAAGGGTGGATCTGACCTCCTCTGTCCTCTGTCCTGATTGTGTAGCCACGCCCCCTAATACATACCCTCCTTTATGGTCTATTTGAAGACTTGAAACTAGAGTCTGAGACCATAAACTCATTAGGAAAACGTTTACTGAGCTAATAAATCAAGGGAGAAGTAGGGACATTTTCCCATAGACTTCAATACAATCTGACTTCTTTAACAACCAGTGGAGTCGCCCCCTGATGGTCATTAGAGAGAATGAAGGTTTAAGGCTCTTCAGCAGTGGCTTCACTGTTCACTGTATATAAAAGTGAACACAGACTCAGGGTCATGTTGTCACTCAATGCATGATTGACATTAGAAAATCAATCCATGCACGGTGACGATATTCAAGCTCTGTTTGTAAAGAGCCAGATTCAGAGCAGCAAATCCATTTTATTGCATTGCCCACTTGTCTGTCAGGTGTAACTGTTGCCTCTTCCCATGGAGCCTGGATTCGCTCCTTTCAGACTGAGTGATTGCAGCTCTCATTATCCTCCTCACACACTTGTATTACCACCACTGCTGAGGCGGAGGTGGTCAGTCTGCAGGACACTGCAGGCATAATCAGATTATCTTGTTTGAGAAGAGAGAAAAAACTCGAGTCTCATTTGTAATGGAGTTTTAAACTTGAATTTAAAGGTCAGTCCAAAAAAAAAACAAAAACATTTTCCATGTGCTATGTCAAAGTACAGTTTTAGTTTGTTAGAATAAATATGCAGCACTATGAAGGTTATATCTTTAGTAAAGTGAAGGTCTGAGGATGGCTGTGCGATACCTTTTAAAGCTCTGGGATCACTTGTGTCTCCAAGGTCTACAACAAATCCCTATGTTCAAATTAGAAAAGGTTTGACTTATATTCAACCAATTAAGTTGCACTTTTCCTGACCTTTCTTATATTTGAATAAGTGATTAAGTTTGTTAAACAATGAGTATATTTAATCCTTAAGCCTTTTAGCTTGTTTTAGTTTTACAGGGCCTTGCACACTTGCAGATCTCTATAGTCACTTAATCAAGGTGGGCACATGCACACCTTGTACATGTCTCTATAAACCAGTAACATCACAGTCTGGACCCACACAGACAGGTAACTAACTATTGTGGAAATGTGTCATCAAATACATCAACAGTCTCAGCCACGGTGACGACAATATAGTAAAACTTAACACTTCCTGTTGTACCCGTTGTGTCCATTGTGTCTGAGGTTTCAGTTTATTCTCGTTCAATAGAGCTGGATTTCAACCTCTGTACTGTTAGCTATGTGAAGGTATTACATTATAAATATAAATAATAATGGTGCAGGACGATCGTCCTTTTCAAACCTCTTCACAAAAAGACGACGAGCACTTTTTCCATCACCATCCTTCCTTTAAATATCTTCAGGATCATTATGCATTGGATAGATAAAAGCTAAGTTAATTAAATTAATTGGCAATAATTAACTTAATCCAACCCCAATTTAAAGGACAAAGACTGGTTTGTCCTCGCTCAGCTCTGCCTCTCGCCAGGACCACAAGGGTCACACCCCCCAGAGACATAATGTACCACAAGATGAAACCAAATCAGGTCTGAGAGAGAAACTGAGATACAAACAATGGGAGATGTCTTCTACCTGTTGAGACTTTTAAGTGTTTTCTGCCCCATAAGTGTCCCCATTAATTTTTATGGTACTGCTCTGTCTGCCAGGTGGAGTCTATATTATCTGTAAGAGATTGTTATGAAGTTTTTATTGGACCCCAGGATCCAGTAGCTGCTGAGACTCAGACTAAGAAGAGTTGTAATGACAACAGAAAGAGAAAGAGAAAGCTAATTAAATAAAAGGAGAGACCCCTCTTTTGATTGACGCATCATTATGTCTCATCAGACGTGTGTGTGTGTGTGTGTGTGTGTGTGTGTGTGTGTGTTTGCTGCCTGTTGACCTGTCGTTCCAGTTTATCGACCAGTCACTCAGCAGAAAGTCAGTGTGTATATTTATATACTCATACTGTACATGAAAAACGGAGAGAGAGCAACAACACTGTCCTTTAACAAATGAACGTACTAATCTGGAGCAGCGTGAACACTTTGTAAAGAGGTTTTCTATCAACATAATGTAGAAACGTCTTTTATAATTAATTGTATCTGTCAAAGCCGTAACATGTTGATACTGAACATATTTCTCTTTAATTGATTATGTTTTGTTTCAGATCTCCAGGTTTATATTGATGGACTCAATTTAACATTAATTGAAAATGGCGCTACTTCTCACTTGATTTATTAGCTCAGTAAATGTTTTCAAATGTCAAAAAATTTAATTGTGATGGCCAAATTACAAACGGGAGGCTTGGTTGACCAACGGCTGACGTCACAGTGGGTCGACACATGGGTGAATCTCAGTACAGTTACAACGCTTTTCATGTCCTGTCTTGTGTCAAGTCTTGTCTTGTACACTGATAAAAGAACGAGCATAAACCCGGCAGCGGTTTCATTTCCACTCTTAAAACAAGTATGACAGAGTTGGAGAGCATTCAGTCATTCAGTGTGATATCATGGGAAGCCACATCAATTTATATTCTTTATATTCACTTCATATATAATCAACTGCCTTGTGACTTGATCATTTTGGGGAGAGGATAAATTGCTAAATCTGTATGAATTAAATGAATTCAGCTGAGACAGGGACATAGAAGCCAGAGGGGGATAAGCTCCAGATGCCTGTTATATAATGTGCATGTCCCTTCAGCATAATGTACATTTTTGCTGCTTTAATCGCATAAATTCCATAAAAATCAGTTTGTGAGCTGCCATTTTAAATCCTCCAGTTTGTAATTTGGGCTAGGCCATCTTGTTTTTTTTTTTTTTTTTTTTTTTTAAACCAGAAGAAACCATATTTGGAGGAGAAGGTGGAGCTGAGGAGGAGTGAGGGGTGGATCTGACCTGCTCTGGACTCTATCCTGATTTTTTTTTTTTTTTAATGTGAAATGAAGAATCGGCTGATGGGCGTGAATAATAATGAGTCATGACTGTATTACAGATGATATGATAAAACCATTAATTAATCAGAAGTGATCTTTATAGTAAAGGACATGCCAGGAACCCGTCCGTTAAATGAAGAGCTCAGAGAGTCAAAATTCATTATAATGAATCAGTGCTGTTCCCCTGACCCCAACTCACTAATTAAAACAGAACATTAATTATTTCTAGTAATACATTTTTGGCAGAAACAAATGTTTGCTGTCATGAGACTTGACATTTAGCAAAGTGATATTAAAGGCTTTATCGATTGCTGGCAGCAATTTAATAATGACTAGATTGTTGTTGTTAAGTCTTTACCCTTGAGACAGCTGAGGAGAGGGAGGATAAAAGGTTTTCTTCAGGGTGTCCATCCTTAGCTGAGGGTCAACAGCTGGTGCTCAGAGGGCCCCACCAGGCGTCGCAACATGTCCTCGCTGACGCCGACGGAAAGTGAGAAGAACATGTGAGATGCAGATCAGAGAAAAGTTCTCACTCACTCAGACCTGCTCAGAGATGAAATACCCAAAGACCACACTTCTGTATGATTATGAAATACTTGAGTATGTATGTAACTCTGTTTCACACAAACAAAAGATGTAATTTAAATAATTCTTGTAATTATTTTTTTTGCTTTCAGTTTCTCTTTTTAACACAAACCTATCATGACCATAATTAATTTAACTCAATACTGATGAGAAACAAGAGTGATTATAAACTGTAAACTCTTAATGTGAAAGATCTGTGCAAGAAGCATTCTTGAAAGGGAAGGAGCTGTACTCAACTGGACTGCACTGATGTCTTTACAGATTATAATTTCAAACTGTTCACACAGATGACACCGTCTTGATGTACATCCTGCTTTATGGTCGACTTCCCTCTAAATTTAAAAAATGAACATCATGTTGTATTGAAGACTTGAAACTAGAGACTGAGACCATAAACTCATTAGGAAAACATTTACTGAGCTAATAAATCAAGGGAGAAGTAGGGACATTTTCCCATAGACTTCAATACAATCAGACTTCTTTAACAACCAGTGGAGTCGCCCCCTGATGGTCATTGGAGAGAATGAAGGTTTAAGGTTCTTCAGCAGTGGCTTCACTGTTCACTGTATATAAAAGTGAAGACTCAGGGTCATGTTGTCACTCAATGCATGATTGACATTAGAAAATCAATCCATGCACGGTGACGATATTCAAGCTCTGTTTGTAAAGAGCCAGATTCAGAGCAGCAAATCCATTTTATTGCATTGCCCACTTGTCTGTCAGGTGAAACTGTTGCCTCTTCCCATGGAGCCTGGATTCGCTCCTTTCAGACTGAGTGATTGCAGCTCTCATTATCCTCCTCACACACTTGTATTACCACCACTGCTGAGGCGGAGGTGGTCAGTCTGCAGGACACCGCAGGCATAATCAGATTATCTTGTTTGAGAAGAGAGGAAAAACTCTATGTCGAGTCTCATTTGTAATGGAGTTTTAAACTTGATTACTGAGCTAATAAATCAGGGGAGAAGTAGGGACATTTTCACATAGACTTCAATACAACCTGACTTCTTTTAACAACCAGTGGAGTCGCCCCCTGATCGACATGCTAGAATGCAGGTCATGCATCTGGTTTTATGCAGTCTATGGTCCAGGGGGGCAGTTTCAGTTGGGGTGAACGTTGATCGTAAAAATAACTGATGGTTGGCCACATACTGTGTAATTTACTCTGTAAAAAGTTTTTAGTGTCGAAATACTCCACACTGACCATGAATTGATTTTTTTCATTTCCTTACAACAGTTTAGACATTATCAGAGTTCTAATTCTTCAATTAATCAATGAGACGACATTGCACAGCTCATGCAGCCAATTCTGAGTTTTCATCTGAGGGTCATAGTCACAATAGAAACAGTTCACTGGTGCTGATAGTAGCTCAGCCACTTTCATCACTTCCCATTGGTTGCAGGTTCAGTATTTTGATCCACAGCTCCACGTGTCAAAGTGTCCTCGAGCAAGACAAGAGCGCGGATGTGAACGGGGGAACGAGACTGTGGAGGTACTTCGGATGAAAGCACAATAAAAATGCGGTCCGTGATCATTTTCCCTCAAGAGTCCCTCAAACAGGATCAGCAGCCTGAAAAATAGATGGTTAAAGCAAGAAATACATCCTGATGATGCTGTGAGAATGATGTGCACTTAATTCACTAGTGCGAATTATATACTATAGTGCATTGGGTACACTGTACATGGTGATGTCCTGTGATGATGTGGAGACATTTTTAGAGGTATTTTTCAGAAGTTAAATACATGATAGTTATTAGATATTATAGCTGACATGGTGTGTGAGAACATATAGGAAAAGAAAAGTTATTCACTGCTGCAGGTCCAGGCTTATTATACAAACCAACACGGCCATTTACAAAGGCTGCTGACATTTTTCCAGGTGATGTTATTGTTGTCAAAACTTCCATTCTGATGAATGCCAAGATGGCGATTGTGAAGCAGCTCACTCCAGCAGTGTCACAGAGGCTACACCTTCTTTTATTTACAGTCTGTGTTTTTGACTATTAGTGAAAATACCAAAAGCCTGCAAATAAAGTAAAAAAAGGTTTGAGAGGTTTAGCCAGAAAAGTTGCGAATACACATGGGAATCATTAAACGTTTCGATTTAAAGTTTTGTTATTGTATTATAATCTCAAAGTCTGGAACATTTTTTATAGGGGTCACTTGGTTTGAAAGCTGTCAAATAAATGATTAGACCTTGAGTATCTGTCTTACTGAACAAAGACTTTTGAAAGTATAGAGCCTCTCTTGCAGCCACTTCACTATCAGTTAAAAGGTTTACTCTCGGTATGGTTTGTATATTTTAGATTTTTCACAGTTTCTGTCTTGTCTCCTGTTTATATTTCGCATTTAAAAATAGGATGCAACCAATAATTATTGTGGCCATTTAATGGTCTGGTACAGGATGGTGAAGCCTGTGACCCCAGAGGTGCAGGGTTGCAAAGAGTCCTTTTCTTAATGATGGTAAGTGTTGTAAAAGCGTAACAGTCCCAGTGTTAGAGATGCCCTAGCTTTAGACAGAGTCACCACGGAAAACGCTCAGGCTGTCCAGGCTGTCAGGCTGAAGGAGCATGAAAGCTGTAACGTGGCCCTCAGTTCCTGAGGTCACGATACTGATGGGCAGCTGGAGGCAGTGAGCTCTTTCCATTCAACTAATTCTGACTCATCATCGCTCCTCTGTCCTTCAGCTGGTGACCCAGAAATCAGTTGAGATCCACCATCAGTAAAGGATGATCTTGTCACCTGAATGTGACTCAGAGGAGAGAGGATGATTTGATGGACGCTGTGGAAACAGAAGCATTAATATACCACTGACATCACTGTAAAACAGGACTGTAGATTAGACAAACAACTCATTAAATCCAAATAACAGCACCAACTACAGCGGTAAGTTTATTCATAAGTGGAAAAGTAAGTAATTAGGGTTCTAATCCCAGAATGGTAGAACACACCTAAAAGTCTGCAGTGCCTAAAAAAAGACAACGAAGCTAGCATGAGGTTTAGCCAAAAAAATAGAAAAGAACTATTTGAGCAAACACATATTTGGTATATAATTGGGTACTGAGATACACATTTTTATTATAAATGAGAAAGATTGATCAAGGAACATATCTTCGAATGGGCAGAGCTTAGCAAATTTTGTCCATAACACATTAACCATGGTAAACAGACACCGTAACCAGAAAGAATTTTCAGCTCAACTCAAGGCACAAACCTGAGATTACCAGGTTTGTTTGGAGTGTGTGACTCACTTTGTAGCTTTGATTATTATAAAAGGCACCAGCAGGGCATAAAGACACTACGCTACACTACACACACAATAAAAATGATTGTACAAAGACACACAAGATCTGAGACCTGCTGTGAGTGTGGAGAGTGACTCAGGGTTATCTGAGTCACCTAACTGCTTTTCTACCTTCATTTTTCTGGTTGACGTCTTTCTTTGTTCACTGTAATAGAAAGGGAGGCGTCAGGGATAATCTGCTCCACCTGGAGAACCTCCCACAGATGAAGTTTTATTGCTGTGATCGAATCAGTTCCCTCACACTCAGGTTTTCCAGCAGATGAGACAAGTCTTTTCAATGACTTATAGATTAATATTAACTGAGACAATAATACTGTAAAGAGTGCTCACATAAGTCTAACAAAAGAGACATGCAGGCTTCACAGGTCATCAACTCTGGGGGGGGAACAAAGGTACAGGTGAAAGGTACAGGTCCACGGGGGGGGGGGGGTCTGAAATCGAGCTCTGGGTGATTTGGCCCCCTTATCAGCATGCTCAGCAGTTGAAGCAGCAGCACTTAGAGGCCGTTAATGTACCGAATCCCACCTGAATGAACACAGACACGACACGCTCTCTGAGATTCAGTTTGACTTACAGTTTCTGCTCTTGGCAGTTACAAACATCTACAGTAAACAACGCGTTTTAAATTGACAAAACAAACGACAACTAGGACATTCTTCAGGAATCTGACTGTTCAGCCGATGCGGATTTAGTAGTGGGTGGACACAACGCTGACTTTACAATACATGGGTGTACGCCATATTGTTCCATTCACCACTGGGTTTGGGTTAGTTCTTATATCGGGAGAGAGGAGATAGTTTGACGTCAAAGATTAGCAGCTGTACAGCAGCTGGTTCACACTGAATGCTGCCGCTCACAGGGAAAAACACCTGAGAATCGCTTTTGTCCTTAATGAAGCGCTTTGTACTTTTTTGCTATTGCTACATAGCTAGCATTAGCATTATTAGCTGTTTGCTATTTTAAATTTCAGATTTAATCTACACTGCAGGATCTGTTTTCCTACCGGTCTAGAAGAAACATTGTGAGTCCTTTACTCACCAACAGCTGTTTCTACAGGTGGAAAGAAACATCAGTGTTAACTCTTGTTTTGATCATGTTTTTCTTTCTACGTTAGCATGCTAACCGGCTAGCCCCGGGCCACCTTGTCACTTTATGATACCGATTCACTGTAGCCTCCAATCTGCCCTAAGGACGTAGCGCTGCCCAGAGGCCGTATTATAACCTCTTGTCTTGTAAACACAACAATGGCTGACGCTCTTGTCAAGCGATAATCACCCTAACCTGCTCTTGTCAAGGAAACCAGGTTTAACAGCAGAGAAAATGCACAAATTAGCCTTTAAAAGCCTCCTCAAAGGCAATCTTCACTCCATGAACCTGATTACAACTCAGCTGGGTTTGAGAGCTCCTTCATTCAAGACAAGTTACACCTGTATCATTGAGTGTGTGTGTGTGTGTGTGTGTGTGTGTGTGTGTGTGTGTGTGTGTGTGTGTGTGCACCTAATTATCACAAATCTGTAAAAATCCAGGAGGCCTGTTTTGTGTGTAAATAAATGAACAGACGTAGTGTGTAAAAATCCCAGCTGGCTCTTCCACCATCCTCGTCTTCCTCACAGCAGCTTCTCTCTTTACATTATTTAAGCAGCACTTAAACGTCCTTATTTGTACAAATGTCACACAAATTCTGTTTTGTTTCCGAGCAGCACTAAATATTTCAGCCCTCGGCTCGTTGTCAGCTGGTCTCTCCTCACTGTTTGGGTTTCAGTGCTGACCACCTGCCAGCATCATCTTTCATATATGAAGGAGAAGACACATAACTACCTTTTGCTCACTTGTTAAAGCAGCCTTCACTTCTCAGGATGCTCAGGATACATAAATGCAAGGACAAGGTCTAGTGTATGGACACACACACACACACACACACACACACACACACACACACACACACACACACACACACACAAGTCAATAAGGCAATAAGACACAATATTTCCTTTTTATTTTATGCTGAAACAATTGCCCACCTATAAATCAACAGGAAGTTGGTGGGCTTTGATAAGTGTTTGATAAATAAAAGGTCCAAATATATTGTCTGTTAAATGTTGTCATTCTAAACAGCGTGTGCCTTTTATCACCTTTATGCTCCACCAGCCCTCAGTGCCTTTAAGTGAACAGCACTGACCATTTAAGGGTCTTAAATATGGCTGGCATAAAGCGAGGTGACACCTGACTTTCTCTTTACTGCAGTGGGGAATAACTCCTTCTAAATCAGCCTGAGTACTCAGTTTAAGGGCTGCACACTTGGCACAATAAAGTCATCCATCTGTTTTCACGTGGCATTAACTTTTGTCACCTTTTATTTTCTGCCAGATCCAAGTATCAGGACGTACAGCCTGACCCAGCTGGAGCAGGGAGCGTTGGCCTTGTTGTACTTGTCTGAGGACTAACTGATGCGGATTATACAGGACAAGAGGTGTGTTGCAGAGAGGCTCCATTTTCACAGCGTGAGTCAAGGTTTGGAGCATCCATCGGCAGATTTGTGCCCTTTTATATCCTAGTGTTCTGTCGAGAGAGGGTCTCTGAGCGTCCTCCTCTTGAAGCCAGATGTTTTGTTGTGAACGATGGATCAGATGGCCTTGCAGTCATACAAACGCTAAGTCTGGATGATTCTGTAATTTTCCTTACCAACGACAAAAACTAACACTGACTGTCTCCTACAAACATGAACGGTGTGTTCCAAAATCGGATCTGATCTTATTCTTCTGGGCCATAGAACCGTTCCTTTGTTCCCATACAAATGGTCCTGCTGACCAAACACTCACCACAGCACCGGAGTAGATTAATGCACTGCTGAAAATAGTCCCAATGAAATGCATTATTTCCTACTGTTGATTATGTAGAAAATTCATTAATATTTATGAGGTGTTTTTAAAGATTTGAATTCATGGTTATGTTTTATGATTTCCAGGTTTTCCTGGAAAGGAAACAATGTTAAAGGTCCATACAGTCTAAAGGTAGACGTTAAAGGTCCATACAGTCTAAAGGTAGACGTTAAAGGTCCATACAGTCTAAAGGTAGATGTTAAAGGTCCATACAGTCTAAAGGTAGACGTTAAAGGTCCATACAGTCTAAAGGTAGACCTCCATGTGTACTTTGATTATAACACAGGTCTAGGTTCTTTATTAATACAGTGAAAGTATCAAAGGTCTCAGTCACAGAGAAATACTCACAGCCTGTTTTCAGAAACTGAGCCTTAAAACCAGACGTCAGGACTTCTGGAACTTTGTGATGTCACAACAAAGCAGTCACTGCCCTCAGCCACTACCTCAAGTCGAACCCACCATCCAAATCCGCAGTATTTGGTTTCTCTTTTACGTGAAATCTGCTATATTTTTATTGGAAACCAGACCTGTTGTTTCTTGAGCTCCAGAGAGAAGCCTAAGAGAAGATGTAAAACTACAATGGGATGGTTTTTGGTTCTTAAAACCACAAATATATCTTATGAATTTGGATAATGAAACCCTGGAACAGTGTTGGACAGGGCCATGTTCGATGCTTGACCTTAACCACTGAGGTGATGATTTGCAATGATTTTAAAGATCAGGACGTCAGATCATTTTAAGGCATTTTAGGGAATTAATGTCAAACTACAGTTTTTCATGCATATTTTGATGTATTATGATCCAGAAGACATGGTTCAAACAGGAAATATGAAAAAAAAAAAACACATTGTTGGAAACCTGCTGAAAAATGCTGGACATTAGCAAAACTCATGACAGATGAGTATATAGAGAGCTAATGTGTGTGTGTGTGTGTGTGTGTGTCCACTTTTTGAACTATTGTGAGTCTGACTCACACATTGTGTCAGAGCAATCTCTAAATCAGCTGTTTCTCATCTCCTGCTCACCACTTCATATATGGATTTATTGTGTATTTTCATTAGTTTGTCAGATGCCGTCATTTGTGGAGCGTCAGCCCCGTCTCTGCTCGTTCTCCCACATCAATCTTCTCTCCATTTTGCCCAGATTGAGGTCAATCTGTCGACGGTCTTAGAGGTTGACTCGACTCTCGAACGGACCGACTTCCTCATTTTCTCGTTTGTGTTAGGACTTGGCGTGTGGCGTCACGCTCTCTGAGGTCATTGCCACCATCATCAGCTTCAATCTGAGACTCTCATGTGAGCGAAATAACTGATTGAAGAAACGACAATAAAACAATAATCAGTTGATTCATCATCATGCACAGGATTCGCAAGGGCAACACAAAGCAGTGACGTTAGGATCAGCACATGATGGGCCCCCAGTGCTTCACTATTTCAGTGCTTCACTTAATAAACACTGATGTGTGAGCTCCACCCCTCAGTCTTTCTCAGCTCCACCTTCTCCTCCAAATATGGTTTCTACTGGTTTAGAAAAAAAAAAAAACAAGATGGTGAGTACTAATTACAAGCTCGAGTCCTCAAAACAGCAGCTCACAAACCAAGAGGTGAGATCACGCTGCGTCTTGTGTTGAAGGTCATGAGGCTCAACATTCTTGATTGTTCTCTCTAAACAGTTAATTTTCTCTAAGCTGCAGCCACCGCAGCTTAGAGTCGATTCTTCAGTCTCCACGCTTTAAAAGAAGAAAAAGCTTTGGACTGATTTATTTGCTTGAGACCTTTTCGACAGTCGTCCAACGTGGGAGTGGGAGGAAACCAATCAGCTGAGGGTCTCTTGGAAGATTGTTCTTGACCTCTTGGTTACTTGACAACAAAGACTGGAGGAGTCTATTTGTACAGCAGGAGGCTTCAATCATTGTCAATATGAGACATGACACCCAGGACCTGGAGTGTGTGTTTTTGTGTGTGTGTGTAGACCTGCCTCCTTGATTTTGTCTTTATCTCATCTGGTTTTCCTCGGGCTTGGGCTAAGTGATGCTCTTTTACGGCTCCTGTTCACATTTTATCTGATCTGTGGTTTCACTGGCCGTCTTTGAAGGGCCTATATTTTAGAAAAATGTCACTGTAGTAATTCTCAGTGTGCTGATACCACACGCCTGACTTCTTCTTTTTTCTCTCAGCTGCTTCAGGAGGCACATGAAGTGCACAAAAATAAATGTTTTCAGCTACTCATCGGTCTTTTCTGGCCCATGTCGGTCACATCACCACAAATCAAAATCTATTCCTGCCGGCCGGAAAAGGGACAATTAGCAGATTAGTATCCGTCTATCCCTTCACAATTAACTGAGAAAACCCAAGTCAATGTTTGCAAGAGGAATATCACAATTTAAAAAGCAAAATCCAACTTTACCAATCACCACATCACACACAGTTTTCCACATAAAACAAAAGAATTCAAGCAAATAAAAAGGCCTTCGTCTTCTTAAAGAACCACTCACACATGGTCCGCCCACACAGGTGCGTTTGCTCATTTTGCCTTGTTAAACTTAAGCTGAACTGACATTTTCTTTTCACTCCAAATTTCAAATTCGCTGCATCTGTTAGGTTGAGACACCTTTTTTTCACCGCAGACATGAAGCTGTGACAGTGAGCCAACACCAATTACAATGCACCTGTGCTTTTCCTGCCACGACAAGTCCAAAAGTCTGCTGTGAAAAAGGTCTGATCTCATTTGTGGATGAAGTTTGGTTACCTTATGTAATGATACAATTCCAAGCATTGATTCACCAGCTTCAACATGGTCACCTGCTCAGACATGCTGGGTGTCTTTCTCTAGAGTTTGCCTGCCAAGATCAGCCTCACAAAGCTCCTCTTAACAACCGTTTTAACGTTACGATGTTTATTTCTTGCTAGAACTACGACCTACAAGAACAATTTGAAATCAGTGGATGCAGGTGTGGTTCCAACTTCATCAGCCGAAGTCAACACACCAACGGCATCAACCCATCAGTACACACCACTGACCTGTTCACGCCATCCATGAGCATAGACTCTTACATAAATATCAAAATTTTCTGTTGCTCTTGACAACTACTTCAGTCTTCAGTGTGTGTGTGTGTGTGTGTGTGTGTGTGTGCTATAGCTTTGATTCATATGACCCAATGCATCATGATCCAGTCTGTGTTTGTTGCATTCCAGTAAATAATGAAAATGAGTCTTGTTTGCACAAGATAACTCAAAGATGTCGTATCTGACCTCCAGGATGACCCTCATCAGCAGGACATCATTTCCTGTCTGGTCAGGGTTTATTGCCTTTGGGTTTCATGGACAAAACCAGTTGGTGAAGTTCAGGAAAGGATCTTGGTTTGTGCTTCAACAAGTATGTGACTAACGTTTGGGACCAGTCGTGGTCACGGCTGAGTTGAAGCAAGCGAACGTTAACTTTACGTAGGAAAGAGTTGAGTCCCTTGTTAATCTGAGATTCTGTTGGCACGTCCATCTAACCCGACCTCCTCCAACTCAACACTGTCGCACTGTTTCCTCC
Organism: Rachycentron canadum; assembly: GCA_038496675.1. NCBI lineage: Eukaryota > Metazoa > Chordata > Actinopteri > Carangiformes > Rachycentridae > Rachycentron > Rachycentron canadum. The sequence goes on from CM076665.1 coordinate 20,931,470, forward strand.
TTTGCTCCAAAACCACATAATCTATAATTCTGTTTCGTGTATAAAATTACATAGAAACATCATTTTAAAAATTATATTTCAAAAATGATTTTCAATAATTACATGAATAAGGAACTGGAGAAATGTATCTGCATAATTCTATAGCCTTTAAATTACTCTGAAGCAGCTGTTTCAGCACAAATCATCATTTCAAGGCAGATGCTTGACAGAGGAAGCCAATGTTTTGTTCCCTTCTTTACTTGTTGGGTGCATTGATGTAAAGAGGACCTTTTCACTTTAAGATACACCTGGCTGAATACATTATAAAAATCTTATTGTACATCCTCGTAGCCGTACTGTGTATTTCTTTATAGGTTTTAATACCTCAGAGGTTGGGGCTTTAATCTCGAGCTCAGCAGCTGAGAGACAGAATCAAAAGATAAGGAAATGGAAATCATAAAGAGATAAAAAAGAAAAAGCGACAGCTAGGTCTGTGGGTTGGTATGAAAAAAGGACAGATGGTGTTCGAAGCACTGCTGCTCGTGTTTATAGCTGAATTCATTATTGAATTCAAAAGTTTGACAAGATAGAAAAAGTTCATCTTTCAATTCTGAGTTACAAATGATGTTGAAATAATCATTTCTGGAGTTCACATCACCAGCAGACATGCCAGGTTGATGTGGGTGAAGAGAATCTTGAGCCTTGATGAAGTTTGTGTGGTGTTTACGAGGAGCAACAATCACAGTTTAATGATGAAGCCAAATAATGTCAGTATCTTTCAGGACCAGGACCTTTCCATAAAGCTGGAGTCAGCAGAAATCTATAAAGAAGAAGAAAGAAAAAGAACAGAACTTGAACATACAGCCACCTTCTTGTTTCTCTCCCTCATAACAAATGCTTACATTTTCTCCAAAAAAAACAAAAAACAAAAAAAACAAGTGGAGGTGCTCTTTGCTCTCAGACAAACTGAATTACAATATTCTGAAAAATGAATAAGGATTTTTTAAAATCCAACAAACAATGACTTCCGACTGCAGCTTCAATGCTGTGATAATCAACATTCCTGTTGAAAGACAAACACAGAAAGCATCATAGTTCTTGTTTTCCTCATTGGTCTTTTTGAAAAGTTGAAATTTTTTTTTGAAAACATAGAAAAATCCACAATTGCCTATACCTCTAAATGGGACCGTCATTTAAAAATGAGCATCATGTTTTGAAGACTTGAAACTAGAGACTGAGACCATAAACTCATTAGGAAAACGTTTACTGAGCTAATAAATCAAGGAGAAGTAGGGACATTTTCCCATAGACTTCAATACAATCTGACTTCTTTAACAACCAGTGGAGTCGCCCCCTGATGGAAGTTTACATGGGTTTGTTCTTTTGGTTGGTTGCAAATGAAAGACTTGTTCTGAATGCACAGTAACCTACACATCTATATCACCTTTTAATTTTCTGTCAAATTTACAGTAGTTTTTTTTTGTTGTCACGTCTTTTGATCTATGAATCATAAAATCAGCATTGGCAGCTCTCTATCAATAGAAAGCCAATTACGTGAATGCGTTTTGTTTTACACAATAGCAAGAAAATATAATATTAATCCAAAGCCTTTCCGCCTGCCTGAGAGATAATTAATTTTTCTCTTTCTCCAAGGTCTTCTCGGTAACAACAGTGATTTCAAATCCCCCCTGAGCTTTTGATGGAAGCCAGAAGGTGTGAAATTTCAATTGAGATGCAGCTGCTATAGAGAAGGGCTTCTTCAGCAGGGACGTGGGGGTGCAACAATTTGTTTTATGAATGCATATTACCCTGAGAGAGGAGTGAAGGTCTGTCCTTCAAATGCTCCCAGGAGAGCTGAAGAGCAGGTTAGTAGAGAGGAAGACGGGAAATGGGCAGGAGTCTTAAAGCAAGCAGAACAAACATAACTGTGTTTGCGTCAAGCTTTTACTGTATTAGTCATCATCTCTAGCATTGACACACACTGAAAAAGTGACAAATAGAGTTACTGTTGTGATGAAGCAATGTACATTGACGTGATGCATGAAAATAATATACGAAGCCGAGGCCAAGAACGCAGTGGTGTGAGCAGCTCCCTCAGTCCCGTGAGTCATCGTCCATTTTTTTCACGCTAGCTGCATATATGCAATTTTGTGCAAAAGCTTTTTAGCCACATATGTTTAGGTTCTTAACCATCACATTATAACTACCCCCTCTGTGGGCGTCTGATTGGTCCCACATTCTGCAGCAGGACAATGAGCCCAGACATAAAGCATTTATCTTTTGAACAAGGAGTCCTGCAGCAGCCAATCAGGAAAGTAAAACAATGCAGAGGTGATGACGGTGTCCACTTTGGCAGCCTCAGAGGTGCCTCTTTGCTCTTTGTAGATGATGTACTTATCTTCAGTAGAGCGCAAGCTCCATTGGGGTGATATGCAGCCAAATGTGAAGCAGCTGGGATGAAAGTCAGCGCCAATTCTGAGGCCATGGATCTCAGCTGGAAAACAGTGGACTGCTCCTTCCCGGGGAGGTTGTGGCCTCCTGCCTTTGAGTACCTCAGGTTTTTGTTTATGAGTAAAGGTAGGTTAGACCATGAGCGTTAGGTGGTGACCGTTCATCTTTGATACAAGCGGCTGAAATGAGGTTCCTCCGCAGGGTGGCTGGGCTCAGCCTTAGAGATGGGGTGAGGAGCTCAGACATCCAGAGGTATCCTGGAATAGTGGTGCTGTTCAGGTATCTGATAAGGATGGGCACCTTCCTCTGGAGGTTTTCCGGGAATGTCCATTTGGGAGGAGACCTCGGGGTAGAACTAGAACTCACGTGAGGGACTACGTACCCCATCTGGCCACGGAGCATCTTAGGATCTACCAGGAGGACAGAGGGATGTCTGGAGTTCCCTGCTTAGCCTGGTGCCAATGCAACCAGACCTCAGATAAGCATAAGAAAATGGATGGATGGATACATATATTTGTTTCCATAAATGTGATCTGTATAACGTAAGTGAAAATGTTGGGTTGTCAATCACTCCAGTTTCCTCTTAGTGGTTCAGGCAGTGGTGAGAGACAGCAGGATTTGCCTGTATGTGGAGTCTGAGGGAACAACTAAGCTCAGGGCTATAACTTTTTAAAAAAAATGTATTTAGGTTTTTGGAGTGGTTCCAGCCTTTGGTATCTGTGTAGTGTTCCTATAATGAATTGAAAGCGAAGCTGCGGCCTGCTACGGTCTACATGAAACGCCACATTATCCCAAGCCAATTAAAGCCATTTCCAAAGCTAATTAAACCTATTTTCACTTATTTTAGTTTACAAGGTGAAGCACCCCAACTTTACCGAGGTGTAATTTACATTCTCATCTACATGCGTAGATGGGAGAAATTTCGGGACAGTGTGAATACACACACAAACAAATGGAGGTTCCTCAGAGCTTAAACCAAACAAGTCTCTAATATTCACATTTTCTTTGATCAAACCTGGCTGCAGGGAAATCACAGCGCAGTACACTTTTATATTCTGTTCAGAAGTGGTATTCACTGAATAAATATTGAGGCTATGGCAATTACAAAATATCCAGTCCTAATAATAAATTTAAAGACGTTGCCCAGGACCCAGAGATGACACCCAGGCATCTGCTTTAATTTTCTTTGTGTAGTAACCTTGCTGAGGGTCATGTAATGTATCCAGGACAAGTTTTCCACATTAATGCCTAAGATTCTATCGTTAGTCTTTGCTGTTCCTGCCCAATATTCAAATTCATCCAGGAATTTGCAGGAAATTATGCATGCATGCTCAAGAAAAGATGGAGCCAAATGCGAAACAGGAAAGAGCCGTTGGCTTGTAAGGCAAAAGAGCTGGCTCATTAGACAGCTGGCAGATGAGACAGTGGTGGAAGAAAACTGGGTAAAGATGATTTGACTCTGATGTTGGGTCATCATATAATAAACTGAGTCCTTTTTTTGTTTTTTTATGATGTTCCTGCAGAATAGATCATCCACTGCAAATAGAGCCAAATTCAACCATGATGAAAAATGAATTTAGAGAATTTTCAGAGACATTTTATTGAACCCACAACTGAAATGCTTAACAGTCAATCAGAGCAACTAAATAGTCCAATATTAAATAATACAAATAAAAATCTCGTCAGTCCATTCACTGAAGGTACACGATACACGTCACCGTATCTGTGTCATTCGAGTATTTCTAGATGTGGCAAGACTCAGAGTTGTGTTGAAAGCCCACTGTATACTGGGTGAACAGGAACTAGCCAGAACGTCCCTTGTGGGATATAGAGCATGAATGATGATGAAAAAGATGTTGATTTGAATCCGGGTGAGATTGGTAATTAATTGGCTACTTGCAGAGCTAGATAGTATAGCTGGCAAAATAGCTGCTAACATGCTAACCAGTTGGGAACATGCTCAATCAATAGCACTCCCAGAGAGTTAGCTAGCATTGAGTCACTTAACGTGCTAGCTAGGTCCCCCAGTTAACACAAGCAACATTTGCTGTTTTGCTTATGTAAAACTGAATGGACCAATAACGCTAATAAGGCGTGATTGCTTTTGTCAAGATGGTTCTCTACTGGTCAGTGATGCGAATTAATGCGTCAAACAACAAGTGAACGATTTGTGCTGATTTACTTCGCCCCCACAAGCAATAATAAAAAAATAAGTTCAAGGTAAATGATTTTGGCGTGAAATTTTTCCTGCTGGTGTGATTTTGTGTTCAGACTTCTAGAGGTGTCACACTATGTCCACCTCTGTTAATACAAGAGTCCGTGATGCACAAGAGCACGAGGGCACGTCTGCGAAATGTCAACATGTCTGACCGTTCGATCCGTTTTTAAAATGGCTGTCACCAAAACACCCAAATCAAAGCTCAGTTACAACAGCCCGGCCATTTTATGTGAAAGCTACATGTAAACAAAGTTTCACATATTTTCTTTCTAGTTTTACTTAAAAACAACAACAACAACAACAAAAAAACCTCTCAGCTGTTTGAAAAAAGTATTTTTTACCCAGTGTTTCACACCAACATGCAACAAGCTAAAGTGAGAAATACATCACTTTGTCTGACTGTTCCTGCTAAAACTGTGGCCACATGAACTCCCTCAGGTACAACACTGTTTTACTGTGACTGTGTGTGTGTGTGTGTGAGTGTGTGTGTGTCGCAGGGCAGACATGTCAGTATGATTAAAGCTGTTGGGTGTAAACCCAGAATCTCTTAAACCATTGGAGTCACAGTGGAGGCAGATCATCTGTTTGAAACCATTAGCGTTCACCCGTTGTCCTTTGGCTGTGCAGACCTTACACAGTCTGTTGAGGGTTTTTATTTATTTAGAAATTTGAGCCTGGCAATGTTTTTCATTCTGCTCATTGTGGTTCTCTCAGCGCTGTGGCTGAACTATCTGCCCTGAGGCAGATGGGGCAGCATCTAAGATACTCCTTTCTCCTTAAGTAATCACCTTAATAAGCTTCTGAATGAATTGTGGTTGAATCATTAGCTGTTTGCTGTCAGTGCAAAGCTTGAAGACGTTGTGGGGGGTCACATTACCATCAAAATCTTTTTATGCAAAAAAGTATTATACTGATTTACAACAGACTTAGTGGGGGGAAGGGGCATGAACCCATGTTAGTACTGAGCTGATTAAAGTGACAAATCTAGGATTGTTTTTTTCCCCCATCACTTTCCTGACATTGGCAACAGCAAACCCTCTCAGGGGCCTATGAGAGAGGGAAGTAGAAGAGGACAGGAAAACTGGAAATAGGGGAGACACAGAATATGAGAGCGAAGAAGAGGAGAGGGTTAGGTTGGTTTTTATGGATTACTGTAAGAGGTGTGATTGAGATGTGGTCCTGCTCCTGAAACTTCACAATGAGCTTCAAAACTTTGTGCACATCCACATAATGATCTGGAAACTTGGAAACTATCCAGTAAGAAAATAGAAAATCAAGAAAGTCAAGAATCATAACAGGGGCAAGCAAAAGAAGAAAATCCTAACCAGCATTGAGCAAAGATAAAGAAACAGAATTAACAACACGGAAAGGTACAAAAACATCAACATCTATTAGATAAATAAATTATGTGTTGTTTGCTCTGAGCAGAAAAAAGCCTGTCTTTGATAAATAAGTCATGTTTGTACACCAATGCCACTGTGGATAGGAATCACCTAAAAGGCTAAAATGGCTAAAACGTCCATTTGAATAAATTATAATGTCAAAACTTTCGGAGCCTGTCCCCAGAACGCTGGAGGGACGGATGAAGAAGAAACAAGTGATCTGTGTAATGGAGGCGTCTAATGTGAGTCCTTTTATTTCCAGGCCTGAGAGGAAAGTTGATCAACACCTTTTGTGTTCTCGTCACCTGCTGAGCTCGGCTCCTCAGACCTCATCTGCCACACGAGGCGACCATCACACACTGAACACAATTTACCTCTGAGCCATGACAATGTACCGTCTTTGATGCTAAATGAGCTCTGCTCCTGTTGTTCGTGTCAGTGGGAATGTGACAAAGCTTCACCACCTACAGAAAATGTATGGAAGTCACTTTCCTTTGGCTTCACACATCCCCTTTTAATGGTGAAGAAGAAGAATAATAGAGTGGAGTAGAACAGACAGCACTCTAAGGACTGGAGCAGTGAGTACAGTGACACACACAATAGTAAAAATAATAGACTATACACGTCACTATAGCTCAGATGATGTTAACAGTGATGCCATATGTCATGTAAGTATATTTTATTTTTATAATACCTTTCAAGACCCGACCTGACAGTATTTAAAAGAATTAAAAACTAGACAAATAATAATAATAATAATAATAATAAAAAAAAAACGACATTCAAGACCACAGACACAGCTGTATCGATGTCAAAATAAATCATCATATCACCACAAGTTATTTAAAGCTAATTCTGAGTAAAATGAAGCTGAAAAACATTGCGATGAGTGGAAATGAAGTGGAATGAATGAAAACTAGAGCAGAGTCAGGTGACAGGAAACATCATTTTATTTTATTTGTGATTGATTTCCATCATTACCCATTGATAAAGAAGTGGTTATTAATGCTTTTATTGTGAAAACCAGCCAGCGTGTGATCATGTAAGGCATGTTTTAATGACTTAATCACAAAAAACAGCAGCAGAGCAAATCTTGCAGGACTAAGAGTGTGTCATGTGTCCAGGATGTGATCGAATCGTCTTATTTTTCTTTCTGGACCCTGTTTTATGCCTGGTCTGGGAAACCAAATGCAGGAGTCAGGAGTCAGGAGGTTAGTATGAACCGAACAGAGTTTATTGATGATATAAGAGGCTGAGCAGACATGTCGAGCTGGAACTGCTGCTGGGGGTTGAATGTGGTTGGTTCAGGTCTGGCAAGGCAGGTCAAGCAATCATGCAGGTTTCTGGTTAAGGCAGGGCGGAGATGCTGGAGGAAGACAGAGACAGAAATTAGTCAGGCTAATCAACACACCCAAGTAGGTAAATGACCAGACCGTGACTGACTGTGTAGAGAGTCTACAATCTGGCAGGAAGGAACCTGATATCCCACAACACACCAGTCTCCACTAATGTAATTATATAGAGAGAGGGAGAGAGAGACTGCCAGCTACAAGTGTGTGGAAGGACTGATGCTATTCACTATAAGACGACCCTGGTTTTCCTTTTGAAATTAACAAATGCCATATCTAGCCGAGACATGTGGCACTTTAACTTTGAAAAACAGGAGCAAAACAACAGAGGGCTCGATCTGAGTACAGTACAACACCATAAACCGACTGTGTGATAACACCACGTTGTCCTTGTAAACACAAGTCTCCATCTTCCCGCAGGAGTCCGCAGATACTATGACATCATGATGAGCAAAACAGCATCAGATCTCACAAAGCATGAAGGCGTGGAGGGATTTCAGCTGGAGACACGCCCACAAACGTGCTCACAGTTATGATCTGTTCATTACTGTGAAACTCCCTGTTGTCGCAGCATCTATCACACATGGTTCACAGTTCAATCAGCGTAGTAAAACTAAATATGATGAAAGTTAACGGCTTCACAACTGTCAGGCAAATGAAAAATTTGAGAGACGCTCTTTTCCCCTTCCTCAATACCTGTGGTGATTTGATCACTAGTTTTCTTGACTAAACCCAGGCAAGCTGCCAACATACAACACCACAAGCAATCAGTGCGGCTCAACCTCCCATCAAAAAAAGTTATAGACCTGAACAAAGAATACAGAAAAAACTAATCTGATAGCCTGGTGTTCATCACCAGTGTCCTAATTCATCCCCTGCTTTATGGTCTATTTTCCTTTAAATGGACCATCATTTAAAAAATTAATGTCATGTTGTATTGAAGACTTGAAACTAGAGACTGAGACCATAAACTCATTAGGAAAACGTTTACTGAGCTAATAAATCAAGGGAGAAGTAGGGACATTTTCCCATAGACTTCAATACAATCTGACTTCTTTTACTTCATTTTATATCTAAATGGTCAACAGTCAACTTCACTGTGACATCATATGGTTCTGCAAAAACACTGTATGGAAACTATGGAAGGGGACATTGTAACAATCCAGCAGCTTGGGTGGTTAATAATAATAATAATAATAATAATCTATAGAACAACGCTTCAGAAAACATCTTTACTGTTAGGTTCATTTAGTGTGGTCAGATTTTACTGTGTCATCAATTTCTGGCTTATTCTTGATCAAGTTTATTCTTGACATTGGAAACAGCAGTTGAGAAAAGCCCAACTTTCAAGATGACATGATGAGAAATTGTAATTTTTAAAATTAACATGAAGAAACCTCTGAAAGAAATGGACTCAACCAACTCACTTCATTTATTTTTTATTTATTGAACCGAAATCAAAATAAAATACATGGTCAGGAAAAAGTGACCATGATTTACCACCATTACACCGTGAAGGTGAATGGAAGTAAACTTTCTGGTCAGGGGTTCCCGTGTCCATAGCTGAGCCTGTCATTTCTAGTTGGAAAGGCACTACGAGTTTTAAGCAGCTCACAAAAATTGGAACTAATGTCGCTGTACTTCCTGCTGAGATCAACGTGTTCCTTTTGCAGGCTGTGTTGAGCCTTTAATGCCTCATCTAGAGCAAGTTCCTTCTCCTTGAGCCTGAGCTCAATGTCACTGATGTGTCTGATTTGAAGCCTCGACTCTTCCTGGTGTTGCTGAAGGGTGGATAAGCTGGTCTGAGCTCTCTGGAGGGCCACAGACAGTTTCTGCCGTTCCTCCAGCGTTTCCATCTGCTTCGTCAGAGCTTCCTTCAGTTCCACACGGTACTTTTCACACGTGGTCTTTACCTTTTCCAGTGCAGAGGCAGTTTGATCGGCTCTCTGCTGCAGGTCGGAGCTTCGTGCCTTTTCCTGTTTCAGGGCTTCTTCAAGGTTAGCTTGTCTGCTCTTGCTCTCTGACTGGCCTGCTCTGAGGCCATCTAACGTGTGCTCAAGCTTAGCGATGGTAGCTTGCTTCTCAGAGGTTTCTTTCTTATGGTTGTTTGACTCTGCCATCTGTTGTTCCTGAAGTCTGGACAATCTGTCCTGGGCTTTCTGGAGGGCCAAGGCCAGTTCCTGTTGTTCCTGCAGTGTTTCTATCTGCTTGTTGAAAGCTTCCTCAAGCTTGACACGGTACTTGTCACATGTGGCCCTTTCTCTTTCAAGAGTAGAGGCACTTTGATCAACTTGCTGCTGCAAGTCAGAGTTACGTGCCTTTTCCTTTTTCAGGGCATCTTCAAGTTCCGCTTGTCTTGGCTTGCTCTCTGATAGACGTGTTTTGAGGTCATCTACCAGGCGCTCAAGCTTAGCAATGGTTCCTTGATACTCATGCTTTTGATTTTGCATCAGTTCTTCATAGCACACACATGGAGAACTGTGTTTAATCGTTATTCTGTCATATTTTGATTCCATAGCATTAAACTTAGCCCTGATATCGGCATTCTCCATCCTTAGTGTCTCTATGTCGTACATAATGCCCTGGGAGGACGCAGAGGCTTCTTTCAGTTGTGTCTTGCTCTTTTCTAAAGCCAAAGTCTTTTCAGAGATCTCTTTCTCTTGCTTCTTCATCATTTTATATGCTCTCAAAAACCGGGCTCTCTCTTTCTGAACAGCCTCCTCAAGTCTGCTACAAGCTTCTTTGTCTTCTTCGAGTAGCTTTTGAGTGAGCTCTCTCTCATTCAGGGCATCCTCAAGTTCACCTTGAAGCCTCCTGTTCTCAGAAGCCAGTTGTTGGTTTTCATGAGTCAGATGGTTCAGTTCTTCTGCCTCCTCCTGCTGCTGGGAGACAGCAGCCGCATAGTCCTCTTGTAGTTTGCTGGTTTTCATTTGTTCCTCTTTGAGGTCTGAGGCCCACAGGTTAACTTTGTGTTGCAGCGAGAAAACAGTGTTGTCCTTGGCTTCAACTTCACTTTGAAGATTCTGAATAATGAAGCGCAGGGATTGAATTTCATTGTCTTTTTCAAGACTTTCCTTCTCCTGGTCAATGAGTTGTTCTTCGAGTGCCTTGATTTTGGCACAATTGGCTTCATCACGCTCTGTTATTTCTTTTTTGTTCTGACTGGAGGACAGATCATTTTTGAGTTTCTCAATCAGCTGCTTGTCCTCCTCAAGATCAGCTGACATTCTTCTCATTTTGCACTGAAGCTTCACATAGCTGCACGTCTGCTTTTGGCAAGACTTCCTAAGATCAGCAGCTTGTGTCTTCATGTGCTCCATTTCAACGTGAAGACTGGCTTTTTCATCTTGTTCCTTCCTCAAGGCCTTTTCAAGATCAGCTTTTTCTTTTTGCTCCTGCTCCAGAGCTTGTTTCTGTTGAGCTTGATCTTTTTTGATTGTCTTCATGTCCTCCTCAAGAGCAGCTTTTTCTTTACGCTCCTGTTTCAGAGCTTTTTTCTGTTGTGCTTGATCTTTTTTGATTGTCTTCATGTCCTCCTCAAGAGCGGCTTTTTCTTTTTGTGCCTGTTTGAGAGCTTTTTTCTGTTGTGCTTGATCCCTTTTGATCATCTCCATGTCCTTTTCAAGGGCAGCCTTTTCTTTTCTCTCCTGTTTCAGAGCTTTCTTCTGCAGAGCTTGATCTTTTTTGATCATCTCCATGTGCCCCTCAAGAGCAGCTTTTTCCTTTCTCTCCCATTTTAGACCTTTTTTCTGCAGAGCTTGATCTTTTTTGATCTTCACGTCCTCCTCAAAAGCACTTTGGGCTTTTCTTTCCTCCTCTTCTTGAAGACTATCACATATCTCTGATCTCTCAGATTTACTAGTCTGTGAAACATAAAGTGATTATTAGTTTGTTGTTTATTCTATCTCATGCCACATAAAATGATGGGTTTAATGCTGTAATGTCAATATTTAAATAATATTTGTATATTAAGAATCTATTATCTTATTTTAATTCATCACATGTATGCTCTTGATGAGATTATGGAGATTCAGTTGAGGATTAGAATCGATACAATTCCAGTTAATTCAAAACAAATTTCAACTGAATGTTGTTTTTTTTTTTGTTTTACAGTGTTAATATTAGCTACATTTATTTCTTACCTGACTGAAAGAAGAAGTGTAGCTACAAACTTCTTCCTCCATTTCTTCCACAAACTCCTCCTCAATTTCCTCGAGCTCCTCAACATCACAGATGTTCTCAGTGAAAAGTTTTCGTGCGTTCCACGAAGAGTTCATGGCCTCCATCAGGGAAAGTCCTCCTGATTTCTCTTTGTTCATGTTCTTATGGTAGAAAATGCCTTTGCTTCACTGACGATTAGTCTTGCTGTTTGATACACAGTGCACTGGAACAGGTGTCTAATGTACATCTGTGACGTCTGTGATGATGTCACATCTGTGACGTCTGTGATGTCTGATGATGTCACATCTCTGACGTCTGATGATGTCACATCTGTGACGTCTGTGATGTCTGATGATGTCACATCTGTGACGTCACACACATTCCATCTTAAAGGGCCAGTTCACCCAACTACACATGGTTTCAAAAGATAGATAGATAGATAGATAGATAGATAGATAGATAGATAGATAGATAGATAGATAGATAGATAGATAGATAGATAAATAGATAGATATAACTTTTTATTAGTTTTTTAAATTTTAAGTTGATTTTAAAAACTGTTTAAAATCAGCTGTATTGTTTTTTTTTCAGTTATGCCTATGTTTTGGAGCGCAATCAGATATAAAAGTAAATTTGACTAAAAAAATTGTGACTCCGTGAATCTCTAAATAGATTTTTAACACATTTTTCCCCTTTTACACAGGTTACGAGGTGTTTCTATCATTTATCCTGTATCTTTCTCACTCTTTTTAATTTTTAATAGTTACATTTGTGTCTAATGTCATTTATCTGTTTTGTAGTTACTTTGATGTACTGAACTATACAGCGCTGCTGCTTTTGGTCCTCATTGTGTCCCTGTAATCGATGTGTATACATCATCCTGCCTGTCTATCCCGAGAGCCAAAGAGCCGCTGAGGATATGGTAGCTGAGGCGTGGTGACAAGAGAAAAACTAAAGTTAGGATCTGCAGTACCAGTGTCTTTCCTTTTGGTTTCTCTGGTGTTTCCTCTTCCCCATTGTTGAGTGTTTGTCTGCAGTCTATCTCCTCCATTTGACATTTCACATGTTGTGTGTGTCTTCGGATGGGCGTGGCTGACCACCTGCACAGCTGCTGTTCATCATTGTCACTTAAACCTGATTCTGATTTATACCTGACCTCTCTCTCTGGTCCTCCCGAGTTTGTTGTTGAACCCACAGTCGTAACGTCCTAGGCTGACTCACCTGGTCCCATCCAGCCACATCCAGCGTTGGTCCTCTGTTGTTCCTGAACCCTGCTCTTCCCCCGCGCTCGTGTAGGGTAACACAATACTGCGTGTTGTTAAAGTTGCCAAGCAACAGCAGCTGTGCTTTGCAGTGGTGAAGGCAGTAACAGCTGCTTAGCCAAGCTGCAAATCCTTTGTGGACCAGACTGTTGAATTTTAGTTCGGTCCAACAACGGCCACGAAGGACCACACCTCCGTTGACCATGTCTACTGAAGGATGGGGCCCCAATAATACCAAGAGTGTTGCTCACTTACGTTGTGACATTATTTGTAGTTGTTGTGATTTATGTATTTGTGCTGCAATTATTTTGTTGAGGCTTTTGCATTGTGTTGACTTGTTTGGGCCACGGTAAAAATGTGCTAAATAAGTAAATATAAATATTAACTGACGGGCTGCCTTTGCATTTGTGTGTGTATGTTTGTGAGTATAATTGTGTGTGTGCCTCAGGCAACAAACTGTGAAAATTGCTCTTTGCAGGGTGGTCTGAGCTGGCGGAAACACTATTGACGACATGATGGGAGCTTTTGTCTCCACAATTTGCACATTTCACAGCTTTGATCCTCTTCTTTGTTTCTCTGTCTCTCATCATTTGTCTGCTCCCTCAGTGTTTTCCCTCACTGCTGATGCCAGCAGCCTCCTCTGCGCCACCTTGATATTATTTCAGACTTCCTGTAATGTTTGTTCACATTACATTTACCTTTAGACTCAGTCACCCATCAATGGACTTTTCCACCTTTATGGTTTGGTTTTCAATAGTCTTTCTGAAAAGCTATTTTCTGCAAGATGAAGAAAAGGCAGAATGCAACACATTTCACAGCTAAACGAGCACAAATTACTTGTATATAGTGAAACTACTGAGTCTTGTGGCCTCTTTCTTTATGTTTCCATACATTCAGTCATTTCAGGTGCTGGAGGAGGTGTAATGACATTTTAAATATAACATTAGCGATTGATTTTTCTTTCAAGCGTTGAAATTCAAGTCCTATTATGGTATTATTTCAACATAGTTCTTTTGCCTTTTGAGAACATCTGAGTCATTGCAGCATCTGAAATGGATCCAAAACAACTTGGACCCATTTCAGCAGGATGTGGATATGGGCAACCAGCCAAGTCGATAAAGTGTCCAACCACCTCTTTACTCCTGAGGTTTCTGTGTGTCCAGTGGGTGACTAGTTATATCCATAGGGCAGCTGGTGTGAGAGGACGGGAACGTTTCACTGTGGAAAATGAATTAAATCACTGAAAAGCTGGGCACAAGATGTGCGACAAGTAAATAACAAAGTGTCACACAGACTCCCCAGTGTTCGGAGCTTCATTGCATCAGCCCAGAGGAGCCCTCACCCTGAAGTGTAGACTAATGGATTCCCTGGAGGTGTCACATTTAATCTCTGTGAACTTTTGGCACCTATCTTTATAAGGTTGTTGACCTCTGAAGGTCTTTAAAGGGAGTAAAGAGCAGGAGAGTCCAAAATGGAGGAAGCTAACATCGCTAATTAGCTGTGTGACACATCTGGAGCTTTGGTTTGTGAGCTGCCATTTTGAGGGGTGGATCTGACCGGCTCTGTACTCCATCCTGATTGGGTGGTACAGTCTGTCAATCACACAGGAAGTAGCCGCGCCCCCTAATTCATCCCCTCCGTTATGGTCTATTTTCTTCTAAATGAACATCATGTTGTATTGAAAACTTGAAACTAGAGACTGAGACCATAAACTCATTAGGAAAACGTTTACTGAGCTAATAAATCAAGGGAGAAGTAGGGACATTTTCCCATAGACTTCAATACGATCTGACTTCTTTTTACAAGCAGTGGAGTCGCCCCCTGATGGTCATTAGAGAGAATGAAGGTTTAAGGAAAAAATATTCAAAATTTACTGTTGTGGTATTTAACAAGTTTAAAATGATAGTTCAGGTTATTTGACGTGGGTTTGACCCGTCTCGAGTCCTGTGGGTCGAACCTTAACTAGTCCACCACAGTCTTGACACTCTTTCCTTATCAATTACTTTGATTGATGATTGTTGATTTGCTTCAGTGTTTCCCTGTGGGTTTGGTCACCTTCTCCTACCATTTTTCCAACAGACTTGTAATTGTACTTGTGACTGCACAGGAAAAAAAGCAAATAAAACAATCGACTCACTATCAATGCAAATCCACGACTGGAGGAGAAGCAGATAAACAATAGCTGATAAAGAAAATGGGGCATTTTACTGCTAAGAGCCAGATATTTCCCTTAGAAGGTGGTGGAGAGCAAAAACAGCTAAAAGGGATAAATAACAAGAAAAGACAGATTCAAGCCAACATGATGATGATAATAAAAACATAAAAAACACAAACAAGATCATCTGATTTTTCGCTGATTATCAGTCACTGACTTTCGATATGATTCCACCCACACTGTTTAAAACTATAACTGTGAAAAATAGGCAGTTTAAAGTTAACTTCGTTATGTGTTTTCCACCAAATAACAATATTTTTCCTCCCTTAATGTAACTTTTATTGAACCCTGTATAAGTGTGTGAGGATAATCTGTTTAACCAGTGATCCAGGTGGATTTTCATAATTACCAGGGTTTAACTAAAGCCCCCTACCTAATGTATCTGTGGCTTGAGGCCCTTGTCTTCATTAATTAGTCAGAGCTCTCCTGCCTTGATAAGCTGCAGGAGATGTGGTGGAGCTTTCTGCCAGCTCCTCGCCCTCCACACAGCTGAGACGTGATGAAGAGGGACGACTCTGCGCCACAGGATGTGAACTCACGGGAGCAGTCTGGACTGGAGGAGGAGCTGTGTTTACCAAGGGTTTAAGGTGGAATTAATGCTGTTCGGATGAAAGGTGCAGGTTGTGACTCTGAATACTAACACATGGACAAACGTTGGGGTATCAATTTACAGGTTTATTTAAACCCTTCCAATGCTGTGCCAAAAACTACAAATTAAAGAGCAGCCGTGGCAATAGATAATTCCTACATATAGTTTCCAATGGTCCAATGCAGCCGGCCCTCTCCCCCTGACAAAGCCACAACTCTCTCAAAGCCAGAGACGGAAAAACAAGAGAGAGACGAGGAAGAAATGAACAACAAAGAGTGTAATTACTCTTTCAAATGCCAGAGGACAAGATTAAAATAATCTCTCCATCACCAGTTCATATTTTATCAACTTGATAAAGTCAAAAAACAACCACACCGACATCAGACCAAGAGTCACAGAACTAATGGAAACCTGTCAGCTCCAGGTCTAATGAGGCACAGATGCCAACATCTGTACTGACTTGCAGCCTCATTACACCACAACACAAGACAGTTTGCTTTAATGAAAGAACAGGACAGTGATTCAGACACCCACACACTTGTACCCACGCGTCTGTTTCTTTTGTTTACACCATGAAACAGCCACTGGTCACTTCATGATCTTATCAACTGCTTTGGTCTAAGCCTGTTTTTACCCTGGATATTTCGATGTTCATTGGTCCAGCACGCTTTACCCTGTGGGAACATTTCCCGTAGCACTGTAGTTGAGGACATGTCCTGAGATCTTCCGGTGTCCTGGAAGTCTGTTACACAGACATTTATCAGACCTTCTTAAGGATCCTGAGCCAGCATGAACGCTGCTGGCTTTCACACGCACATTTCAGGTCCTGGGGGTCCCACAGCGAGGTACAGTGACAGTTTGATGGCGATGTGCAAAAGCTTCCCTGGATGCTGTCATAAACCATCCCTGTCCCCGCTGACTTTACAATCCTGAATTCTTTCTGCCTCAGAACGAAGCTGTGGCTCCTGCCCTGAATATGAGTATGTTTCAGAGTCAACTTTTTGGTCTAAACGCTGGGAACTTGAAAAAGCACAAGTGAGAACACCTGCGTAAGTTTGACTTTGTGCGCAGCATTTAGAGCAATGACCGTTCATCCATCCGTCCCCACTTACCAATAACCAGAGGTTTACCATCAAAATATACTAGATGTTGTACTGATGTCACATAAGCGCAATCACATCACATGAAGACTTTGGATTTTATTCAAATTCCACACTGATACTAACTACATATCAAACTGATAATCAAAGCACTGATCATAGAGCCCAGCAAATGTAATCTAGTCATTCTGGTCCTGGTCACTAAGAACAGTGTAATGTAATATGATTATAGATCAGAAAACACCAAGGCTATGATTTCTTGTATTATCATCAGAGAAAATGCGATGACCAGCCAGCAAGAGATCTCCCTCTCTCAGGATTTATTCAAGATAAAATAAAGTTGTATTGGAGCAAGACTGTAAATTCAGCATCAAACTTAATCCCTTTCTATCAAGTCTTTTCTTCTCCTGAAGTTAGCATGCTACGCAGCTAGCCCCGGCCCAGCTTGTCGCTTTCCAATAGCAACTCACCACAGCCTTCAATCTGCCCTGAAGATGTTGCGCTGCTCAGAGGATGTATAACGGCCACTTGTCTTGTAAATGCAACAGTGGCTCTTGTTAAGCACCAATCAAACACCAAAGGAACCATATTTGGTGGCAGGGAAAACTCACATGTTGTCCCTTTAAACTGAAAGATTAAGAAATAAGGATTACGCTCTGAGACTTTAAGAGTTTAAACGTGATCAGCTTTTATGGACCCATGTATGATCTGACATATACAAATCTGTGGATTTAAAGGGGTATATGTTTCCAAAAATCCCATTGTCTTTATGGTTTGAGCTGGAGACGTGATGTTTTTACGCAGCCCTTCAGTGTCTCATTCACAGGCCTAGTTCTCAGCTGCTGAGTCTGAGTTTATTGTAGTGACAGAATAAAGACAGAGAGACATGGACAATAAGATATTTAGAGCATTAGAGGCTTTGGAGCTGATTTTTGATCATTACTGCTCCAAAGAATGAGCAGAACTCAGATCAGATAAAGAGAGAAACTTCAAATCAGCTCTAGAACGACACAAACACGTGTGTGGAACTTCCTGTGTCGAAGTTTCCTTTGGATTTTATGGTTTAAAGTGTTTTTATCTAGAAAATAAGTAGAAATTCAAAGTCCAATTTTTGTTTTTTCTTGTTTTCTGAGCTACTATCCTCTATTACACTGACAAACATTTTTAAAAATTACAACTTTATAAGGAAAAACTCAGGTAGGAAAAAATAAAAGCCTTTATGCGGCTCTAATAGGTTTAAACTATATAAACCATATAATACTTGCAATAAGAGCAAAAAATACTATTAATGTAGACAACTGAATTGGAATAATGAATAATATCTATCTATAGATTATATGATAATTTTTCTCAAACTTAATTAGCTGGAAAACTATTGATCAGCTTCATAGATTTGAGATTTGTTGAAACTGACTGTAAGTCAATATTATTATCTTCTTGGTCACATTATCTCCTTTTTTCCTCTCGACCGAGCAGCTTGTGTTGAATGAAGCGTCACATTTTTAAATATCATTTCAACATCGATTTGAATTGTCCTTTTTTGCCTCAGCCTCCTCCTGTCTGTTTTCATGTCTCCTGCCCTGGTGTTGCCCTTTAAGTGAGACAGCCTTTTATTTTAAATGGACTTTGTGTCGGTTAGATCGCAGCAGTTACTGTGAGCAGCTCCCAGGTGTGAATCCTGTTAAGCATACAAATATATAAAGTGCAACGGCCAAGACAAGTCAAATATTTAAACTCAGTCAAGCTGCGGTCGAGTAAACATAGATGGAATCAATGGTGTGAATTCAAATTAAACACTGCTTGTGAGGAGCTAACATTTCAGTGAAATCTAAGTGTGACTTGTTGGAATAGATGTGCGGTGATGAATATATATATATATATATATACGTCTGTCTGTTTTTTTTTTCACCGCTGTGCCCCAGGGAGCCCGGCCCTGCGCTGAGACCTTTTGCATGTACCACTTCTCCCGTCTCCAGACAGCAGCAACGACCTTACAAGATGTCAGAGTCGATTCATATTGACGCTCCGGCTGCTCACGCTAATCCCACCGACGTCAGCAAATGCAGCGAGCATCAGTCTTAACATCAGTGGTGAGGAAGAGCCGCGAGGTGAAACTGCTCAGTCAATCGAAATGTAGAGGAAACCCTGACATCCTGTTGCGCTCTTCTTACACAGAAACATTTCGTTCACATTGTTCTCAGTTTCTCAAGCACCTACACTTTGTCAATAGATTCAATTCATATATTTGGTTCTGGTCTTTTCATAGGATTTACCAGCAAAAAGTAATTATAATGATGGATATAGATTAAATCATTTCCTCTAAAAGACTGAAACATTTTTCAAATTCCCATCAAACTGACTCATTTGAATCTCGTCTGCTGCCCTGACTGACTCTGAATGGATGCCAATGATTCATGGGTCATTTGTTCGTTTATTCAGGAAGTGAATGTGACTGTGGACGGCTGAGGTTCGCAGCAAACACCTTGGTGTATTCATCACGCTGTTTTCTTGTGAATCATAACGTCGTCCGGGCCTGTAAAAGAAAACGTTAATTGCCTTTTCAAGCACACACCTGCTTATCTGAGGCTCAAAAAATGTGATACGACCAACAAACACAACACAAAGGTTGTTTCCGTCTGTTATCCTCTCATTAACAACCTTCACTGTATATTCGAATGAGCTCCATCCTACGCTGCTCTGGACCTTTTGGTTTCTCACTTGAGCCCTTTGCAATTGAATAAATGGAAGAAAAGAAAGAGATTTCTAAATAATACAAACTCACATCTGAGATTGTTTGGCACCAAAAACAACCAATAAGAAACAGCAGTTTTCAGTTTGGGGATAATTAAAGGCTGTTTCCTTAAAATGAGATATCAATTATTTGCAAAAAGTTGCATCAACTGTGGCTGAAAAGGTGGATAATAATCAAACTCAGGTAAAAACATATTTCAGTCCTCATATATTGAAGCTGGAGCAGGGATCAAAGTGCATTTTATAATAGAAATCTTTGGGCATCAGGTAACTCCCGAACACAAGAGTGATGAAATTAAATCCATAAGTAAAACGTATCAAGTCGTCTTTGTGTATAAATGACTTCGATCGGCTCTTTGATTTTGTGGGTTCTTCTCTGCCGTCACAGCCAGAACAGAACTGTTCATCATGTTCAGTGTGTTGTCTCCTGTTTTTTTTGAAATTGTGTCCACATTTGTGTTTGCTTTTTCCCTTGACCTTGTAATGGTTTCAATACTGTGCCAGAATATGCACAGAAGCTTTATTTATTCAATCTAATCTGGAACTATAGAAGGTAGGATGACTCGTAACAAAAGCCAAAAACACAAAGAGCAGCAAACACAAACTCACTGTTTTAAAGTTGAAGTGAGTCAAAAAGCTGGTTTCCTGCTGTTCACAGCTCCAGCAGTTTTCCACACAACAGTAGGACACAGTGAAAGGAGGTTAACTGAGGTGTTCATCCCTCTAACAGCTTTATATGGCTGAAAGAACAAAATCCCCAGGGTCTTCGTCTTATTGCTGATCAAATATACTTTGTTTTCTGTCAAATGCCAGGTTATAAAATCTTCACTGTTCACAACATTTTTGAACTGAAGCTGCAGGAGAGTGAAGAGTGAAGCTGACGTCTGTCCAGCCGGTGAGAAAATACAAACTGTGGCATAAATACTGTAAAAGGAGAAAACGATGGCTGATTTCATCAAATGTTTAACATTTTAAATATTTATCATCAAAGTGCTTGTTTACAGACTCAATAAATCCAGGTTCAAGCAAGAGTCAGCTATTACTATAACCATGTACCCTGGTGTTAAGAATATTTGTCTTGAACCCAAATGGTGGAGAGCAGTTGAGGATTAGAGCAGGGGTGTTGGCTCAGGGACAGGCTGGTGCCTGGAGCTTGAAATTTGGACACAGACGAAAAAGACACTAAGGGACATAAAACCCAGTGGACAGCATATAGGTGAAATAACCTAGAAAGAGGAAAACACTTAAATAAATAAAAATCTGTATAATGTGTGTTTCACATCCCATCAGCCCCACAGCAAATCTCACTGCATTGTTTTTACATAGAGATCAAAAGGGTGAAGTACAGAGGTGGGATTGAAGATGTTTTCCCCGAGAGTCAAGTAAAATCTAGAGATAAATGTGTAATTGATAGTTAACCCTTTAAGTGCTGGGGCAACAGGCTGTGGCTTGAAAGTGGCAGACAAAGGCCGACTGTAAACGAGAAAAAGGTTGAGTATGCACCGTCACTATCACTGTTATTACACGACCGATCGTCATCAGATATTCTCCTTCAGATCCATAACTTCATCACGAGTGAATTATTATTTTTTTTTTCTGCTTCAATTTACTCGAACACAATGGACAGAATTGCTTCGGCGTCAGTGCATGTGAGCAGGTTCAGAGCATCTTTCCTCCACTGCCTCCTCGAACACTGGGAACATGATGCAATTTGGGGCTCGAATCAAAGTAGCGCATGTCTGCTAACTAGCGGTAGAGAGTAAAAACTAGATTTGGCGTTCGGAGCGTTAAAATTATGGGACACTGGGGACATGGACAATGTGAAAAACAAAAGTATGGTGCTGCACCTTAATGTGGTTCGAAGGTTGTGTAACCACTGCTACACAGCAAGTTTACACACACATTATTCACTTCTAACTGACCATACAATCAAACCTTAGACTGTCTTTATAAACAGTTCCTTCATGTGCAGAATATATCACGTGGTGGTCAGCCAAACATTTAGCTCAGTAGTGTTAGGCGTTAAACCATCGAACAGAGGGCGTAGGTTGAAATTAGCTTGACACTACACATGGACTTAAGCAGTTTGTCTTTTGAATGAGTTTATTGATGTACTAACATCCGGTGTGCAGTGCGAAGAGGCGAGGTCAAACAAGGCTAATAGGCTATGGCTATGAAAATTCATCTCCAGCAACACAAACTGTCCAAGTGTAATGGGCTGCCTTTGTCTTGTTTCTTTGCAAATGCCTCACAAATAAAAAATCTGTCAGTGAAAGATGACTGAAAGGATGTTTTTCTGCCTTTACTAGTTAATGATAGAAAGATAGGAGAAAAATCATTAGATTCTCTGTGTTGTTCAGAGGCTGCCGGCAGCTTTTAACTGTCATATAACTTCTTGTGTGTAAAATAAAGTTGAGAATGAATCAATGAATCTTAATTGTCAGATTTACAAACTTAAACTGTTCAGTTTGGTTTCATTGTTATTGTTATTTATTGTTCTTTTTAGTGATGATCAGATTCTCGAGCTTTTCAAAAAATGTTTGAACTGGATTATGTGAACTGCAAATATCAGAGCCTCATTGTCCTCTGACAGCATTTCATATTTAGGAACTCATCTCAGTCAGTTTGATCTCTGCTGCATCTTTATATATCAAATCTCTCAAACATCTGGGCTCTCCTGAGGGAAAAGGTGAGGAGTTCAGATAACCAGAGGGAGCTGCTTGTTTGTGTTAAAAGGAGCCACTAGAAGTGATCAGGATGCTTCCCTGTTGCCATATTCTGGACACGTCTAACTTGGAGAAGACACTAATACAGACCGATAACAGGATGGAGGAAGTGTGTAAGTCGCATCTGGACCGGAAACATCTCCAGATCCCTCAGGAGGAACTGGAGGACATGACATCTGGACTAGCTGCTTAACCTGCTGTCACAACAACCAAGACCTCCATGAGCAGCTGAAAAAGGGGCAGATTGATATTTAACACTTAACAGTGTTTCAAAAAGATGTGTTCGAGGACAGGGACCCAGTCACTGCTTTGGCAAACGAGCATTAAAGGAGCTTTGTAAGATTTTTGTAAGATTATTTATAAGTTTTGATTTTGCTGCATATCGAACGTTAACAGCCGTTGGCCCCGACCCATCTCATCCCTTTGGGATAGCAACTCACTGTAACCTCCAGTTGCCCTGCAGACACGGGGGGCACACGTTTACCTCTTGTCTAATAGACACAACAATGGTCACCACCACCTGCTCCATTCAAGAATGAAAGCGACAATTAGTCCCTTTAACTTTATTCTTGTAAACCGATTTTTCCTACTTTAAGTTAATGCAGCATGTTATTATTATTATTATTATTATTATCATTTTTGGTCAGGTATTCATGACATTTCCATATCACAGCGACTCATTCGCTTCAGATAATTTGGTTCTCATGTGCTATAATGAGCAGCTTCACCTCCAGGAGTCACTAACTTGTTTCTCAGTGTTGTCATGTTGTTCTTACAGCTGAACTTTACAGATATAAGACGGGGAGGATGAGCTGTGCTGGTGTTTTGGCTCGAGGGCTCTTGAGTCACCAGGACAGGCGGCCTCCTCATCTGCCTCCAAACACATCCATCTCATCTAATGACTTTACCCACAGTGACTTGTTTTCAACAGGCAAGTCGCTCGGAGCACAAAGGAGAAAGGAGGAGGCGCTATGAGGAGGATGAGGAAGAGGAAAGACAGATGAGGGAAGAAGTGTGTGAGGAATATAAAGAGTAACTGGAAGGATTAAGTAAGAAAGGAGAAGATGAAGTGTGAGGAAGAAGGAGGCGAAGGATAGTGAAAGAAAAAGGAGAAGACAAGAATGAGAAGCTGAGGATGTGGGAAAAGTGAACGAGAGGCACCAAAAAGTTTGATGATGATAAGGAAGTGTAAAAAGAGATGAAACAAAAAGGTTAAGATCAATAACAGACAGAGAAAAAAGAGTTGAATTTATGCAGAGATGAGGATGGTGAAGAATGAGAGGGAACATTTGAGATGTTGAAGGGGGAATGAAGAGAGGAAAGAGGAAAAGAAAAGGCAGGATTTAGATGTTGTGAGTCTGCAGAAAAATAAAAATAAGGCATAAAACATAAAGTGAAAAAAAGGAGGAGGAGGCAGGATAAGAAATTTAGGAGACAAAGAATGAGGGGAGGGAAGGGAGGAGGAGTAGTGACAGCAAGGAAGAAAAAAAAAACAGCATAGGTCAGTGAAAGTGAAGGAGGACGGACGAGAAAAGAAAGAAATTGACAATAAAAAGAGGAAAAGGACGAGAAGGGGAAACGAAGGATGGTTTGAAAGTCCACGTTCTGTAATGAAAGAGGAAAAACAGCAATTGAAACAAGTAAACAAGACTGTAATGGAAAAGTGAGAAAACCATTAGGGAAAAGAAGATGAGAGAGGAGATTAAAAAAAAAAAAGAAATAAGAAATGGTGGACCAGCAGACGACGTATTGTGTTTCTCTGTTGGTGGTGAAGCTGATTTCTGCTCATTCCTCTGCCAAGCAAACTATTATCTGCTGCCTGGAAAGAAAACAACCACATATCAGCTGTGTTTCCCCTCCTCCTGCTCCCTGTTGGATCATCTGTGATTATTCACTAAACTTCTTGCTCCCTGTAACAAAGACCACACACACCGTCAGTGGTTTAAAATGGATTTGGATAGAAACATGAGTTTCATGTTTCTATCGCAGCTTGGGACTATGACAGAACCGTTCACCTTTCCTCGGTCGACACCTCGACATTACGCAGAGGAAGTGAACTCGTCGTCATCGTAACTTCTAACCGCTTCGATAAGTGGCAAAGCAGTTCATCACAATTCAGGGGCAGAAAATTTCACTTCCACCACATTCGTAGTCCAACCTCACCCTCTTCTGAAACCAAAAAGCTGCAACAAGCACATGTCCGGTTTTACACCCTGAGTTTGACCTGTCAGGCAGCACCTTTTTTTTTCAGACTAATAGGTGGAGGGTGTTGCTTGCCTCTTTGGTAGAAAAGACATTTATAAGCTAACAACTTGTCTTTTGAAGATTACACTTTGCCTGAATGTTTTATCATCATTTTATACATTTCAAGTTTAGAATAAATTTAATAAAAGCCTCAGAGCATTTAAGAAATGGATGGAACGATCCTCATCTTGGTTAAATGGTGAGAAAATAAAAAATTCTGAGACCAGATCTGCGTATTTCATTCAAATTAAAGACCACCTTTCCCTAAACCTCAACCAAAGAGCCTTTGTGGCCTAGCCCACTGACTGGGAGAAATACAGCTGCCAGTGTTGCCAGGATTTGTGTTAAATTCCTGTTTCCCACACAAGAATTAAAAGAAAAGTCTGACATGAACACAATCTAGTGGAAGAAGCCTTCTGGGAAATGTAGGATCCTGAGATCAGATATTGATTTTTGCATGACTGCATCTAAACATATATTCTTCACTATCTGTATTTTCAAAATAAAAGTAATGTAATTTAAATATTCACAGATTTCTCAACAACCACATTTAATTTTTGTGTTTTTGGTTAAATAAATATGAGGCTGTAAAACATTAAAACCAACCACACGATGAGCAGTTTTCTTCACGTTAGTTCTTCTCGATGATTTCCCCTGACAGAGTTTTATTTCCGAATACAACCTGCTCCAGTGCATTATGGGTCAACACTGTCCCTGCAGTGACACGGACGATGTTTGTGCCAATAAAACCAGGCTGTGAGACAAACACCATGTTCCCAAGGTGCAGGCATAATGTGTGTGTGTGTGTGTCTGCAGACTATTATGTGTGTGCCTATAGGTGTGTGTCTTCTGTCTGTTTTATGTCTGAGTTGTCGGGTGTCTTTTATATGGGCGGTGTGAATCTATTTGTGTGTTATTGAACAGCTCTTGACAGCATGAAGACTGACGGGTGAAGTGATGAATGGAGACAGGAGAAAGCAAGATGGAGGGAAAGGAGGAGAAGTCTGTCAACACTTTCAGTCAACGCTTCACGGCAACGTTCAACGTCAGCTGACGGGTCATTCGTGTGATCACAGTACACATTACAAGTTTTTATTCCGCATCATATAATTTCATTTTAAATGTAATCCATTCAGCCATATCATAATGACCACCTGCAGCCCTGACCCCGGAGGCCTGGACTCCTCTAGACCTCTGAAGGTGAGCTGTGGTATCTGGAACTGGTTGTTGTTCCTCAAAGCTCCTGAACCATTGTTGCAGTGACAGGGAGCATCATCCTGCTGAAAGAGGCCACTGCCATTAGGGAAGACTGTTTCCATGAAGGGGGGGACTTGGTCTGAACCATGTTTAGGGAGGTGGGACGAGTCAAAGGAACATCCACATGAATGGACCCAAGGTTTCCCAGCAGGACATTGACCACAGCATCACACTGACTCCACCAGCTGGTCCTCTTCCCATAATGCATCCTGGTATCACGTCTTCTTCAGTGCTCCATGGTCCAGTTCTGATGCTCCTGTGTCCATTGTAGGATCTTCTGGTGGTGGACGGGGGTCAGCATGGACACCCTGACCGGTCTGAGGCTACACAGCCCAAAACACAACAAACTGTGATGCTCTGAGTTCTGACACCTTTCTATCAGAACCGGCATGAACTTCTTCAGCAGTTTGAGCTCCAGTGGCTCTTCTGTTGGATCCGACAACAGGGTCCAGCCTTCACTCCCCACCACCATCAAGTCACTTCACCTGTCACTGGTCATAATGTTATGGCTGACTGTGTATAGGTCCCTTTATCAAGAGTGATGTTGCCATTTGTCATTAATTTATCACACAAATACACTCTTTTGATCTATAAAGATATAAGTTTGAATTGGTAAAATCTGTCCATGTACAAATATATTAAAAATGTTTTTCATTTTTCTAATTGTTCTAAATTTCATATAATAGGATATTTTAATATAATTTGTACATATGTGTTTTTGTTTTATACACATAGGTCATACATGTAAATTCAATGTATTACATTGTTCACTCCAGCACTTAATAATAATAACTTGGTGTTTATCTTATATGAAATGGCATCATCTCACATAAGCTTTTCATACTCTGACCATCTGTCTCCTGTGATTAAATTAAGTGAGAAACACGTACATGTAAAGTGACTCATTCATGCTGAACACACACACACACACACGGTAGGATTATATCTAAAATATAACTAACTGCAAATCTGAAGAATAAACATCCACAGGAACCATCTGTGCACATTTTCACTCCCATATGTCGCTGAAGAAGATCTTTTACTCGGCCCTGGCATGATCTCAAACGCTGTTGAATGCACAGCTATGTGTAAATACGTTGTGCGTTAATGTTTGTTCACTATTACTAGAATTAGCCAAAATAGATACCAGGAGTAAAAATGTTTTGTGAAGAAGCAGGTGAGCATCTGTCTTTCCCTCTCGTGACACCATAAGGTCAACATTTTATTTTATGGGCAAACACCACGTTTATTTAGAAGAACTGGTTACTGTGGGCAAATATATCTTCTTATGGATATCAACACTTCAAAACAAAACACTAGAAAGTGTAGAATATGGGACCTTTAAATTGCAATTGAATGTGACATTTTAAAAGATAAATGAAAAATGGGGGTCGATTTGCAGTAAAGAGAATTACCCTAAATTTCCCTCTATGAAGCCTGATGCCTGATGTGAGGAACTGATGTGATTTTTCAGACACCAGATAATATCGTTCAACCTGTTGACATCTTGCCGTCTCCTAGATAAACCAACTCACTCCTTTAATCATGTTCTCGACTTAGTACTAACCTATGGGATAGAAGCTGAGCACATTACAGTTTTCCCTCAAAACCCTGTCATCTCTGACCATTCTTTAATAACATTTGAATTTACCTTGACAAATTATACTTTACTTGGGAAAAAGTCCTACTACAGTAGATGTTTATCTGATATTGCTGTCTCTAGATTTAAAGAGCTCATTCCAGCAGAGCTTGCTGCCACACCTAGTAGCATTACAATGGGCAGCTATGCTGATCTTACTCCATTGCAGGTAGATTATTTTGTAGATAGCACTGCAGCAGCACTCCTTGGGACGCTTGATGCCGTAGCCCCTCTGAAAAAGAAGGTTATCAACCACAAGAGAATAGCTCCCTGGTACAGCCTGAACCTGCGCACCTTGAAGCAGAAGACCAGACGGCTGGAAAGGAAAACACATTCCAGCCAGCGTGAGGAAGACCGTCAAGCTTGGAAGGATAGTTTATTATTATATAAAAAAGAACTTCGTAAAACCAGAAGCACGTATTATTCATCTTTAATAGAAAAGAATAAAAACAACCCCAGGTTCCTTTTCAGCACTGTAGCCAGGCTGACCAAGAACCATAGTGCTGTTGAGCCATGCATCCCTCCGACTCTCAACAGCAATGAATTCCTAAATTTCTTTACTGAAAAGATTGTGAATATTAGAGCAAGGATTGCCAATGATGAACCACAGACTGTAGTGCCTATAGAAGCATCTCCCAGACTTAATGCATACCTTGAAAGCTTCACCCCCATTGACCTGTCAGACTTAACTTCTGCTATTACCTCCTCTAAATCAGCCACATGTCTACTTGATCCAGTCCCGACAAGACTGCTCAAGGATGTCTTCCCCTTAGTTAACACTTCCATACTGAACCAGATCAATCTTTCCTTAGTCACACGGTATGTGCCACAGTCCTTTAAGGTGGCAGTTATTAATCCCTTACTTAAAAAGCCTTCTCTAGATCCAGGCGTGTTAGCAAATTATAGGCCCATATCCAACCTTCCCTATATCTCCAAGATCCTTGAGAAGGTGGTTCTAAAGCAACTACATGAGCACCTGCACAGTAATGAACTGTTTGAAGCTTTCCAATCTGGATTCAGAGAACACCATAGCACTGAAACAGCACTGGTAAAAGTCTCCAACGATCTTCTTATAGCTTCTGATAGAGATCTGGTCTCTATACTGGTACTTCTGGACCTCAGTGCTGCATTTGACACCATTGACCACAGCATTCTGCTGCAGAGACTAGAACATGAAATCGGGATTAAAGGCTCTGCCCTAAAATGGTTAAAATCATACTTATCCGATAGGTTTCAGTTTGTTAGTGTTAACAATGACA
>CM076665.1:20968943-20979263 GCA_038496675.1 Rachycentron canadum
TATCGATATATATAGATAGATATATAGATATCTATATATATAGATAGATATATAGATATATATAAAACTGACAAGCAAAGTGGTTGCTCTAAAAGTTGTTTTAGAGCAAGAAAAGTTCTTTTCAACTGGTCAAAAAACCTGCTCAGACCAGCTAACTGGACTTAACAGGGTTAAAATAGTATTTATCTAAAAACAGCTGCTTTCATTCTTTCTCCAGCTCAGTGGGAAATTTGACACTAACACCAATATAAAGGCCTGTTTCACCTGTCATGGCTCTTTGTCTTGTGACTGGACTCCACACCAAACCCACGATATCCAATATGGCCGCCATGAGGCATGTCTTGTCACCTGAATAATGAGATTACAATTAAACTGATCCACCACTCAGTTCCACTTTATCTAGGAAATTGCATCATTATAAACATCATTATGTGGGTGGAAAAAGCAAATATCACCCGTTGATAGGATGTGGGATTTGTTAGAACAAAGCTATTAGAGGACAGTTTGTCTATCGCTGCCTCTGACTGACTCACTAAAGATGGCTAATTAGCTGCCATAGATGAGGGAACAGCTGTCCTCCCTGCTCATTTCCCCTTTTACGTTTCATATTTTAGACATTTAACAGCTGCCTCCACCCAGAGTGAGTAAAAGTCAGCTGAAAGAGCAGGTAGATTGACATTTGATTATCTCTTCACTCTGCCTGCTTCAATAAAAAAAGCACCACTCTCCTATGTTTTATTATTGTTCCCTTGCTGCACAATCCAGGAGGCCATCGACTGATACAAGCTGCTTGTGTCGCATTAAATGAAGGGGATCCTCCACCCATCTGAGACAACATGACGCTGTGCCACAGATGCTCTGGACACCCCCTCACCTCAGCTTCAGCCTGGACAGCAGACTCACCCCCCGACCAAATATGTCTGTCACAGCACAATTTAACAAAAAAACAACTAAGGTCTAATTAAATTAAATTAATCTATGAATTCAAGTGAAACTTTTGCGATGGACACAATATATTTTACGTAACTGTAACTTGTGGATGAATGTCTGGCCATTTTTTCGGGGTGAACTGATTTCCCTGTTTGTGCTCAGGGGAGTTGTGTTTGCAGCTTTCACTGAACAGAATAATAAAACTGCCAATCTGTCACTTCGCTCATCTTATTTAGAAGTCATGTCATGCAGTTAAGAGCCTCAGTTTAGTTCCACTTTGTATATTTTTATTGCTCATCCTGAAGCTCAATTGAACCAAATAATAAAAGTGTTGTCTGTCATTCTGTTTGCTGGTCAGCTTGGGAAGCGCCGATAAGAGGGCAGTCTTTACCTTTCATGTTGTCTGGGCCTTGACATGATTAAAATCAAGCTGCATTTCAAGATAGCACAACCTTTGTGTGGGTGCCAGGCCTGACAGACCTGAGTCTGACTGTGAGAGGGGAAAATGACAGGATGGACTGTGTTTCCAGTTGAGTTTCACAGATACAACAGGCAACAGTGGCATAAATTAGGTTCATGGCCATATAAAAACATTAGAATGGTCATTTGCCAGTAATTATTTGGTACCGTTGAAAGACCGGGCTCATGTTACAACCAGGAACCGCTTGTACGTATTTGATTTGCCGCCGAGTGCAGCATCTTGTCCGTTGACATCATGAAATGCACTGCAGCAAAGTTAAGTCGAGTTCAGCTTTTTGTCAGCGCTGTATGTTGGCAGCCCTCTGTGCCAAAAGACTGGTCTCACTGAAATGACTGAAGAGCTGAAGTTGGTCTGAACACCTCCCTGATCCGCCTCCAAGGACCCTGTGACTTTTGAATGTCTTCAGTGACATTATGGTGCTGCACTTTGAGGCTCACGCTAACTGTAAAAGAAATAGTAGAGTGACAAATAGAGCTTGAAAGACCTAAATCCTTTAAAACGCTGCCCACTTTAACGCCTCCACATACAGGTAGCCTAATTATTAGTCGAGCAGGTTGAAATTAAAACCTGTTAAATAAAACATTGACAAATTTGCCCATATGGCATCAAACTCAGGAAACGGTTCTGAGCAAAAATAAGAAATAAAAAAATCAGAATATCTTGGTCGCCTCATTTAATACGCAGTTGAACCATCCTTAGCTTTAATTACAGCCATCAATCTGTTTGGACACGTCTTTACTAATACACCTCGATTTTATACTTATGTTTGGGATCACTGTAGGAATAACCTCCCCATCTTCAGCCGTCTCACAGGGGTAAGCAGGTTTTTTTTTTTTTCCAAGAATTCGGGTGTATTTGTACTGTAGTTTGACTTGTAATTCTTGATGTTGGCTTCTTGTTAGCTTCTCTGGTCAATGTTTTTGGCTTGAACATGGAGTTTGGACGCCCTGGGTCAGCTGTTGGTGGTGCCCCTCTCCTTCCATGTATGTCCTCATTGATGACTAAAACTTGTGTATCCTTGTGGTTTTCCACAAAAAGCTATCTCTGCCTTTTGAAAGCACTTTCCCAGCCACGGTGAAGTCTTTACACCATCGTGGAATCCTCAAGAAACAGGTTTTCGTTCCTTCAACATGAAACCATCCATCGACATCAGCTTGGGCAATTACTTTGTTTGAGCTGGAAGTTGATTGGTTTCACCTTTTACTGTCAAAGGTTGGATTTGTGTTTTCCATTTGAAAGGGGGTTGACTTTGACATTATCTGACAAGCACTGTGTGAAATAATGTGTCCGAAAGGTCCAGTTTAGTGCACAACGACACCGTCTTGTTTAAACAGTAAAGGGAAAAACACAAACAAGCACAAAGTCCTGTCTAACCATTAGCCTCTGGCAGCTTTTCTGCCGTCTTGTGCTGTTCCATGTAGGTTTTTGTGCTGAAGCCACCCCCTTTTATGAACCATGGTGCACTTGTCCAACAGTATAACCATCACATGCACCTCTGTTCGTGTCATCCGCAGTTTCATGCACATTTTGAATCATCTGTCGAGACAGAGATGAAAAGCAAAGGACAACAACAACACAGAAAAAGCCAGCAGAGAGAGAGAGAGGAGAGAAAGCTGGAGGAGTGAAGAGCAGGCGAGGGAGCTCATTACTGAGGGAGAGCTGACCTACGTGACTCCACACACACTGAGAGTGATTGATCCTCCACATTAGGGCCATTTCCACAGGAGGAAATCCCCTATAGGTTTCACACTGTGGGACTCAATCAGGAAGAAAGTCCCTCCATTAAATTAGTTTTTCTGAATGTGTCTGTCAAATTTACTCCACCAGTCGCTCTTTGACCTGGGAAAAGTTCCCCAACTGAGAGAGAAAGAGCTGATCCTACTTTTTAATTCCACTCTCAGTATGTTAATGTGTTTGAATCATAAAAATGCAGACAGCAAAGGAGCAAATTACTAATTACTTGAGATAAAAGCCCCCTCAGGTCATTTATTCATAATGACAAAGAATTTAGCAACAATTTATGTCAGACTCTTCACGTAATTTCTCAAACATGGATGATTGCTTTTATGTTTTTTAAATATTTTGCTCCAAAGGTTATTTTTCAAAATTAACTCAGGATTTGCTCAGTCGGACATTTTTCTTGTGCGACCTGATCGGGACAATATCACATTACCAGACATTCATTCAGCTTCTGTTGGAAACATGTCGCATGTTCAAACTTTCATTTCCTTGCACTGAGAGTAAAAACGCAGCGAAGATGATTCATCACCAGCACATTTGGTTTGAAAGCTGTTAAATGTTAATCACATGTGCAAATGCAAAAATGCTCCATTTATACAGAAATACAGCTGAGAAATGATTCAGCTTTTTGGCTGCTCATGAATTGCTCAAAGACTGAAAGGACCATTTGCTCACACAAGCCTGGAGAGTGTGTGTGTGTGTGTGTGTGTGTGTGTGTGTGTGTGTGTGAGGTAGTGTTGTATTGATTACTCTTTCAGGAGGCGGGTGGTATTTCAGACAGCTTGTAAGACGAGGTGTCTCACTTCATGCTCTTCTGACTTGACTGAAAATACTGTTTGTCTGAGAAGACGCGTTATTGTAGGTTTAAAAAACATAAGATGAAACTTTATTGATCCTGTGTTGAAACTGCTTCTCAGCAGAGGTAAAACAAAATATGTAGTGACGTGAAAAAAGTGAAAAAGTTCACTTTGAAAGATCTTTTCTGTTACATTTATATTTGTTTTCTATTCTTCCTGCTCCATTTTCATTAAAATGTGAATCCTTGTCTCAGATCAAATACCAAATGATCCCACTTTATCAAACCAGATCTGATTGTTTCATCATTCACCTCATACAAATGTCTACATGTAGTGAACCTGATAAAGGATAAAAGTTGAAATGTTATAGTTTTTGTTACTGTCAACAAATCATGAAATGACCAATGTCTTAAATTGGTCAAGAACAGCTCTGGGCAGGAAGTATTTAAATTTTAATTTATTTAAAAATAAAATTTAATAAAGAAAAGGACATTGATTTGTTTTCCTGTATACTTCTCATAGAGCCTCGTGTGCCACCTGAAGACAATAATGACATGAGAGAGGCTGGAGTTGCTGTGGACTGAACCAATGGGCGTCTCAGTGTTGCCTGGTCTGGATTCAGGGCTGTGATTCATTCAGGATTTTAAAAAGGATGAAGTCTGACTCCTTCTCTCATCTAAAGACAATTTTGCTCTGTGAATTTCTACATTATTAATAATCATATAACCATAATTAACCATTTTGTAATTTTTGTTGGCCATCTTTTTTTTTTTTTTTTTTTTTAAGTGAGGAAACCATCTTTGGAGGAGAAGGTGGAGCTGAGGAGGAGTGAGGGGTGGAGCTGACCTGCTCTGTACTCCATCCTGATTGGGTGCTGCAGTCTGTCAATCACACAGTAGCCACGCCCCCAACTAATCCCCTGCTTTATGGTCTATTTTCCTCTAAATAGCCCATCATTTAAAAAATGAACATCATGTTGTATTGAAGACTTGAAACTAGAGACTGAGACCATAAACTCATTAGGAAAACGTTTACTGAGCTAATAAATCAAGGGAGAAGTAGGGGCATTTCCCCATAGACTTCAATACAATCTGACTTCTTTAACAACCAGTGGAGTCGCCCCCTGATGGTCATTAGAGAGAATGAAGGTTTGAGGCTCTTCAGCATTGGCTTCACTTTACAGACCCAGAGACAATCACATGTAAAGGCAGCACATCTCTTAAAGTCGGCCACAGTTTATTGAGATAATTTAAAGAACTTTACCTGGAGATTAAACTGAAAGTGAACAATAACCTCTCATTGACCAGAGACTTAAATCTTTAATAAACATGTTTCACTGTTCCACTTTATTTCACATGTGAATTCATCTGAATATTAATAACATTCAGACAGCAAATCTTTTTTTTTTTTTTTTTGTAATATTTTGCCTTAAATCTTTTGCTTTGAAGCTCCACAAAATTTCATTTCCTCTTGTATATTGATACTGCAGCTCCTAATCCTTATTTTACTGGCCTTCATATAATTAAATCTCCCCATCTTCTTGTAATGCGACTCATGTTGTCTTCCGGAGTGAAGTCATTGTCCTTTGTGTATCTGATAACCTTTCAAATCCTGTGGGGAAATTCATTTCTGTTTACATGGTTCTCAATCCTTCTTGTCCTTGTTGTGACAAAGTACAATTTCATCCATATATGTCAGAGCCACCTCACCGAAGGCCGCTGCATTGGAATATAAGCTTTTGGTGTGCAACCTGTTGTTATCTAACATCCAACATCTGGCCTCAGAGAGCCTCGTCTAACACATTATCCTCCAAATATATTTTTCTTTTGGTTGAAAAAACCCAAGATGACTGACAGACAAATTACAAACTGGTGGCTTCAAACCAATGGGTTAAATCAGTGTTACCTGTCCATCATTTACTGTTTTGTGGCCATATTTTTGGTTATTTGCTGTTTCAGTTATTTGCTTTGAGATCCCATAAAATCTGGGCATCATGTGTTGCAGGCACTTCATGTTCATTTGTACCAAGAGTTGGAAAGTCGATCACTTCATCATCACTTATATCTCTTCTCTACTTCATCCATCGAGTCAACACTTAGCCTCCTTTCTATTTGCCCAAGCTTTAGACCCTGATCTCTGTTGTTTGCAGTGAGACTGTGCTGTTCCGAGTTTCGGGCTGACAATTGTGTTGCCTGGAACTGAGTGCTGCACTCGCTGTATGTGCTCTGACTCACTGTTCAAGTGATGTCTCTTTCTATGGCTTTCGCTCTGTTCCTTTGGCTATGCATTTCCTGACGCTTGGACAAATGAAACATCTCTTCTAAGGCTTTATTTATTTTTTTACTTACTCCCCCTCCACTTTCTTCATTCTCCCCCTCGATGCTGGCTTTTGATTTTGTTTTTTTTTTTTTTCCCCTTTTTATACTCAGTTTCAAATTGTTACATGACTCCATCAATTTTCTGCTTCTCCTTAAGAAACGCCTGTCACATCATAATCATCCCCAATCCTTTTGACCCAACTGTCCTCAGGCAACATTTGAATGAGTACAAAGGAATTACAGACTGTGACTGCCATTGAATCCAAACTTTTGAATCTCGCAGTCATCAGTTTGCAGAAAGTGGTACTTTAAGAACTTTATTCTGAAACAGCAAATCAGCATTTTAACAATTCTATTGTGCTAAACCAGCAATTCCATATCTAAAGCCACCGATAAGCTCATTTCTGTTTTAATAACCTGTGACCCATATGACAGATCTCCTAACTTTAGTAGTAAGTAAATAAGAGTGCCAGTATCACATTACAGCTGAAAAACAGCATCTCAAACTAAAGTTTAGTTAAATTTAGTGTTGTCAGAGAAGAAATAAATGAGAGATTCCGATTCATATTTGGGTGAAAAGCTGCAGTCAGGACAAAATTGGCCTCGTGACAACTGGAAATGTGGGGACAGGTCCACAGGTCGTCCAATCTGATGCCTCTCACCAGGGGTTGACAAGTAGGTGTGGTCTCAGGAGGGCGGCCAGGACGTAGTTGAAGGCTGGAGCCAGTCTCAGCTGACATTGGGTGGGGGTGGGGCACACGCTGCACAGATCACCAGTCTAGAGCTGACATATAGACACATAAGGGCACTTTAGACTTAAAACATGAACACTCCACACAGAAAAGCCCCAGGCCCAGTGTTCCTACCACAGACTGTCTATAAAAATGGACGTAGACACTGGGGCTGAAAAGTGAAGCCAAAGCTGAAAAAGCCCCAAACCTTCATTCTATCTACTGACCATCAGGGGCAACTCCACTGGTTCAGATTGTATTGAAGTTTATGTGAAAATGTCCCTACTTCTCCCTTGATTTATTAGCTCAGTAAACGTTTTCCTAATGAGTTTATGGTCTCAGTCTCTAGTTTCAAGTCTTCAATACAACATGATGTTCATTTTTTAAATGATGGTCCATTTAGGGGAAAATAGACCAGAAAGCAGGGGATGAATGGGGGCGTGGCTACCATGTGACTGACACTGTACCACCCAATCAGGAGAGAGTACAGAGCAGGTCAGCTCCACCCCTCACTCCTCTTCAGCTCCACCTTCTGCTCCAAATATGGTTTCTTCTAGATTAAAAAAGCCAAGATGGCCGACAGACAAATTACAAACTGGAGGCTTCAAAATCAGATCACAAAGCGATGGGTGACGTCACGATAGGTTGACACTTGGTTCCTGAAAACCTTCTTGCTGTGAGGCAACTGTGCTAACCATTGAACCACCATGCCGCCCAACTGCAAAAATGCAGAACCTTCAGGACTTCCTGTCAGAACAGAAAAAAAAAAAAAGAACTTTCTTGCACTTATTGCCATGACAGATCTATTTTATTCTATTGTTAACAGTGCAGCTCATGGCCTGATATGACTGCCTGTGTCTGTCATTCACTCTCATTGTGGACAAAAGTTCAAGAAACATCTTAAGATTGGGACATTTGGAAAAATCTAGCTAAATGTGGTCAGTCTGATATTGTAAGATTAAAAAAAAACAAAAAAACAATTAAGTCAAAGTACTCTTCAGGGCTGTCGGCAGCCATGGAAAGTAGAGTCCAGTTTGGTTCCAAAGCTGGTGCTGTATGAATCCATCTGCAGGAGTTAGCTTTCTTTACCAGCAGAGTAATAATAATAATAATAATAATATATTGCATTTATAACCACCTTTCAAGACAGGAGACAGCTGAGGTGACTTCATACATCCTGGGGTCAGCATCCCATGGACCTCAGCGAACCCGTCCCCTTTGTCTTACAATTGTAGGCGACGAGCTTCGGGCATCGTGCTGCAGAGACCCAGCCATACAGGGTTATGTAACAAATGGAAAAGAAAGAGAGAGCTTGACACGATAGTTGAAACCCTGCTGACACACCTGAAAAACCATTCTGAGCGGTGGGTGCACGTGTCAGAGAGCTAGTTTCAGAAAACTACAGGTGCAGACCCCCTGGTATGGACATCACACAGGAGAGGAGAGGAGGCTCAAACACCTCGATATCAATGTGTTCACCTCCAACAGAAAATAAAGAAGAAAAGGAGCAGGGTTATCGAGGTGAGACAGAGGCGCATGTTGTGTCACACATCACAAGAGACACGGTCACTCATTAAAATACCAGAAATGCAATTTTAGGTGGGAAGAAGATATGAAATACCAAGATGGACCAGCGTCACTGCTGCTTCGTTAATTATGTAATATCGATTTTATCAGACCTTCATTCTAATGTTTTCAAAAAGCACACTGGTTTATTTATTTCTGTTTTACTGGAGTCATGATTCTGTAGCTGCTCTGGTTCTGAGGATGGTGAACAATGAGCATTTCAGTGAAACAGAGAGTTTGGAGCGAAATGCAGCAGAGAGCTGGATGATGTGAAGGGTTTGGTTTCTCAGGTTAAAACTCTTCATCATGAACTTCAGCTGAATATAAGAGCTAACAGGGCTATCCCCTGGGCTAAACCCTTATCTTTTTGAAAAAGATGAGAAAATCCATCCATTATCTGCACAGCTTATCCGTGCAGAGTCGTGGGGGGTGAACATGAACATGAACTTCCATTCACCGATATGGTGTCGTTGTGGAGGCACCTGAAGGAGGGGCGGCCGACTGTGGGGGTGGTGGGTGTTAGCACGAAGGAAGTGGATTATTTACTTTCTCGTCCATTTTCTTCTATGTGTTTGGAGGAAGAATTGGAAGTGAAGAGACCGAGGACACAAACAGTGGAAATTTCTTCAATGTTGGATACAGTTAATATAATATTTATGTGACGCTGTTGCTGGTCATTACTGAGTATTGGTGGGAAGTGTTTGATCCTCTACAGATTCATTATGAAAAGGTTAATCTTTTTATATTAACAGTGGCATGGATGGTCCAAAGACTGTGTATGTGTGTGTGTCTTTCTAAGCCTGCATGTTTTTTCTCTGTGCAGTTAAAAGCTAAACCAGCCAATGAACTCTGACAGGCCCTAAAACATCACCTTCGTTAAAGTGTATTTTAATGGTCTTTCGGCCTCATTGCCTGATGCACTAAAACACCAACAAGAGAGATGGAGGGAGAGGACGACTACATCCGACAGCCTGACACCCCAGTTTCCACTCTGATAAAACTCAAGCTAAAGCTGTGAGATTTCTTTTCAATGCACAAATTAGCCTTTTTTTTTTTTTTTTTTTTTTTTTTTTTAGCGATGATGAGACTCATCACAGATTTTCTGGAGCTGATTATAATCAGCCCGTTGGAGCTTTGTGTGTGTGTGTGTGTGTGTGTGTATCTGTCTGTAAAACAAATGACACTTAAACTGATTTTTCAAGTCTGTTCACAACAATTTTCCCCCTTTTGTCACTAATATCCTTCTTGAATCTGTCCAGCAGTGATCCTGTCCTCCGACAGTGTAAACCTATAGTGTGGTTCCACCGCTCTGTTGACTCTGTAAATCTGTAAATACACTTTTGAATGAGCCTC
Organism: Rachycentron canadum; assembly: GCA_038496675.1. NCBI lineage: Eukaryota > Metazoa > Chordata > Actinopteri > Carangiformes > Rachycentridae > Rachycentron > Rachycentron canadum. The sequence continues at coordinate 20,978,860 of CM076665.1, forward strand.
TTTCACTTGAATAAAACATCTGAATGCTTCTTCCACCGCTGCAGCTGATGCCAACCTGAAATACAAACTGATTACTGTTATTTTCAGGCTGGTTTGACTGAAATGAATAAAAGGTTCATGAATCTTAGAAACATACCGATTTAGTTTTATTTAAAATTCTGTAAAATCCTTGTGCCGGAAAAAACTGTATTTATACAAATCATCCATAGACAGCAATAAATGACAGTGACACACATTCACACTGTAAATTAATTATGAAACTAATGTAATCAAACAAGCTGCGGCAAATCACACAGACCATACTACTTGTGATGACGGATCTGTCTCTCTCTTTCTCCTTCAAAAACACACACACACACACACACACACACACACACACACACACACACACACACACACACACA
>CM076665.1:20993581-21022534 GCA_038496675.1 Rachycentron canadum
CCCCCTACCCCCACACGTAGTTAACCCTGTGTTTTTCCTCAAGTCATCAGTCAGTTACTTTGCTCATGTCTCAGGTTTTTTATCTTAAGTATCTCCTTCAAACTTAAAATATAAAAATCTCTCATAGCTGCATTAAACTGTGCTCTGTAATTGTTTAACATGATTACTATATATTATATATATATATATATATATATTAGTTTTCAGCATCTTTCAAAAGTTCTGTGCCTGCATGCATTTCCTCCCACAGTTAACCTCCAAAGTTAGCTTAGCTTGGCTCACTCAAGGTAGGCAGCCAATCATGAACGATCAGAGCCTCACTTCTGATTGGTTGAGATCCAGAGAGAAGCCTGAGAGAGGAGGAAGTAAGACCACAGAGATATGATTTTTTTTTTGATGCTTAGAACCACAAATATCTTCCACCATCAATCTAAACCAAATCAATCATCAAAAATAAAACATTTGGTTTTTTTCCCAGAGGTTTCAAAAGAGATATGTATTTCCCAAAATGTCATATTATTCCTGACAATATATATATTTGCAAAAAAATAAAGAAAATTGTGAAAACAAAGTTGTTTTTTGTTCAGGTGCTGACCTCATGTAAACACAGCTGTGAACTAACTGTTACCTCCCAGACCCAACGGCTTGAAAGACGTTGCTTGAGAGTGTAAGGGAGAGCGGGCTGGAAGGGAGTAAATGGACTGAACATTTTCCAGAGGGGAGTAGATAAAGAGGGGAGGGACAGAGGCGGAGGAGGTCAGGGGTAGAGAGCGAAGGAGGGGGTCGGAGCAGAGAGGTTGTGAAGAAAGACACTAATGGAAAAAAAAATGAGACAGAGAGCGAGAGTGCTGCAGAAAAGTAAAAGCGTGAAAAATAAACAAGGGGCACGTCTGGAGCCACTCTCGCTGTGATGCTCAGATTTATAATGCACAGCAGGCTATCAGAAAGCTGAATCCAGATGAGTGCATGAGACTCTTACTGGAGGCACATTTTGTCCTGACTTTTCTCGTCATTAAAGGCTGCATCCACACTATTACATTGTTGGTTTAAAATGGCATTTTAAAATTTAAACTGTCTCCGCCCAGATGCCGGTTTTAGCTCTGCACGAGAAACAACCGTCATCCACACAATTACACCTGAAAATGCATACAAGCATGTCCACTCACATACATTACATACATAATATGAATGAGGAACAGCAAAGAGTTAAAACTGCACAACAGCTGCTGGCAAAGACCACAAGGTCAGTAAAGCTCATTTTTTTTAAATGATGGTCCATTTAGAGGAAATTAGACCATAAAGCAGGGGATGAATTAGGGGGAGTGGCTACTGTGTGATTGACAGACTGTATCACCCAATCAGGATAGAGTACAGAGCAGGTCAGATCCACCCCTCACTCCTCCTCAGCTCCACCTTCTCCTCCAAAGATGGCTGACGGCTAAAATACAAACTGGAGGCTTCAAACCAACGGTTGACGTCATGGTTGATACTTGGTTTGAGCCTGTGCAGACTACAATACACTCTTTGGAGTTTTCAAACTAAAATGGGTGCAGTTACGTTTCCAAAAATCTCCATTATCTGAGCTTGAAAAAGAATTGATGCCAGGCGTAGTGTGGACGTAGCCTTGTGTCTATCACATCACCTATACTCCATAAAACTTTCTATAATGTCCCACAACTATAAATATGCTAACCATAAATACTTTACACAGGTTTCAAAGTATATTGGGTTTGAGTTGGTTGGGTTTTTTTTTTTTGTTTTTTTTTTCACTTTTTGTGTGAACAACAGTATTAATGTCTTCCTGGAGAGACAAGTGTGTCCCCTTGTCCCCATCTTTATGATTGAGAGATGCGCTCAGTTCAGCCGTACGTCAGCCTTTATCAAAACTGATCTGTGACAAGCTGCAGTGAGACGACGCATTGATGCAGGTGTATTGATTCTGGCATCAGAATCAGGACTCGGTGGTACATGCACCATCAGAGCGACATGGTTTTCACGACAATTTTTTGGCATTTTAACAAGCTTCAGTTGCTGAAATGATACTCAAAGTATTTCTGAGGCTTACAGTGATCCAGTCATTAGTTTAAGAGGTACTTGGTATGAACTGAAGTGCTGGTTGGGTAGGACATAGTTGTTGAGATGTTGGAAATGTTGAGCAGACAGAGTGAAAAAGCAAAGCCAGGGATGAGAAGAAAAGTTTCCAGATTCCACCACTGACACTGTTTTCTCATTATTTCTGTCAGGGCCACAGTTGGGTTTGATTGGTCTAATTGGACGCAGGGGAGGAAACAGAGAATGAATTCTAAGTTTTGGCATAATAACTACTCAGCTAATTCACTTAGATGATCAAATTAGATCGTGTTGTTTCTGCCTGTCCCATTTCAATAACATCAACACAGCAGTCTCCTCTAAATCCGAAATGTCTCACAGTCATGAGCTCAAACAGAAGTCGTTTCTCTTTCGCTGTTATTCACAGAGGTTTGTGAAAGTACCAATTAATGTTTCCCGACCATCATAAAACCTTGAGTGGAGTGAGTAATGGAAAAACTGTCTCCATACCTTTTTAAATACAACTGTTCAAATTATCTTTGAGCCGCACTTTACCCCCCGTCAAAATGAGCCTGGACCTGTCAGCCACAGGTGTTTTAATAACAGGAAGTGATGGCTGCATTCCCTTCAGTGAGTGAGACATTTTAATGCTCAAGCTTTTCCTGTTTTGACAAGTGGAGATATAAATATACACAGAGAGAGTTTTGCATATAGAGAAACAAATTATCAAGCTTCTGTTCAGGATCATCAACCGTGAACCAAGGAATCCTTTATAAGTGGCCACATGGTGACACTGTTCAGTCCAGAGCTTCACCAGAAACTATGTTCCTGTTTGTTTCATCGCAAATTTCTCTTTTTTTTTTATTTTTTTTAAATATTTCAAAATGTGCAATTTGCTTCTGAGTAGTTGCAGCTGATGGCAACACTGATGTTTTGCATGTGAGCAAGTGGCGGCAGGGCGCAGCTCTGTCACTGCAGCTACCAGCTACAGCCGATATGATAGCATTAGTGTCGTTTATTGGCCTGGTATATAATAGTCACATTTTAAAACCGATTGTGGTGTTTGTTCCCTGTTGGTGAAGAAGTGTATTCAGGTTGCACTTGAAGTAGCTCATGTGTCATTTTCCTTGTGTTGGTGTCTGTGGTTGCTGTGGTCAAACAGAACCACGGCAAAAATAAACTCGATGCAACAATAAAGGTTGGATGTTGCCCCCTTTCCTCACATCTGTCTCCTACCTTGGAAACTGCTTGTTGCCTCAAAGCACCTTTGTTGCTTTAAGAGCTTCGCTTTGCTATATTGAGACAAGGCCTCATCCTTAACACTAATGACACTGTGCAGACCCTGGTGGATTTAAGTCAGTGGCTGAATCTACTCAGCGGCAGCAGCCGATTTATACAGAAAACCTGCTGGAGTCAGGTCTCTGTGGTGAAATGTTTGAGTTGCTGAACCCCTGTTTTCGTTTTCAGTGAACCTGTCATGATTATTTCCGTGACATGGCATGAAAAAACCCCACCTACCTTGGTTATTCAACTGTCCTCCACTTAATGACGTGTCAGACGTTTAGAGGAATCAACAGATGTCCATCCACCCACCACTCCCTCCCTGACATCTGCCACCAACAGGTGCATTCAGACACTTACAAGCCCAATTACTTGCTGTAATTTCATCTTATATCTGATTGTCTATTTGAAGAGCAAAGAGCCTAAGGTGACAACTAGTAGTTAGGCTGCCCTAAAACATGTCCTGCTTCAACCTTTAATGTTGCTTTAAAAAAAGATGTAAGGGAAAATTGCTGCAGTCTGAGACTTGATGTGTACGTGAGCTCGTACAGGAACATTTGTTACGGATAATTTTCTAACGCAGAAAAGTGAAACATGCCTGGCACTGAAAAACACATCAACCATTTTAAAGAAGAAGAAAACATCAAACATCAAAATGTAATTAAAAGTACATTACAGCAAAGTCTTCATCTGTAAGTGGTTGTTGTGAATATTGGACACGATCCGCACACACACGTCATCGCCTGTTATGCCATGCAAAGCAGAAACCTGAAGTGTAGATGCTATGCACGGCTACGTTAGTCTGTGAATCCACCAGGAATCCTTTAGTGGCATGTTTAGATGGGTTTTTGGCACTTGGGCCCCCAGACGCCAGAGCTGTGGTGAACATCTTATGTGATTAAGAACTAAGAAGTTAGATGCCCACAGATGACATACTAGTGACTTGGTACACAGGATTATCATCTGATTATCACCAATGAGAGGTCGTTGTGAATGAAAGATAGAGCCATGTGGACAGGGTCAGTTCATGTAAAACATATCAGGATCTGTGGATATTTCTTTTTGGGAGACTTTCTTGGAAATGTTTAAAAATTAATAGTTAATTACTGACCCAGAAAACAGTGTATCCTTGTTGGCACAATATTCCACCTGTTTCACATTAAAAGCCCTCTGCAAGCTCAGGGAACATAATCCTTTCCCTCCTATTCCCTGAAAAGGTTCTGCTGTTACAACTCGACAGGAAGTGTGAAGATTTACTAACATCTATTTAGTATCATGAGAGGATGACAAAGCAATTAGTGAACTTCTGTTACCCAGTATTTGCTTGGGACCAGTGTTTACTGGGCCTCTGTGAAGGAAACTCAGTTCAGCTACTCACAGAATCAGATCCCCTTTTCAATTGAGAGCTTAGACTTTGTTTTAGAGGTTTCCTGTCAAACTCATGTTCTTACCCTCTAGACACTTGAAAATCTTCACTTGGGGCAATGACTCCTCCCCAAACCAGACTGAGCCATCCACAGCAGAGAACCCTGGCCTCAGACTTAGAGGTTGCTGACCACGTTGTCTGCAAAAAGCAAAGACGCAATCCTGAGTCAACCATGCCAACAACCTCTGCATACCTTTGCTACACCTTGAGGTTATGCTCGTGAAAATCAAACAAAATTGTTGAAAGGCACAACCCTGGTAGAGCCCAGTACCCAGCTCTTACACTGGTGTTTCAAGGACCAGAAGCAGTGGTTCCAGCACACCATGTTCCTGTCATGGATGATGAGCCAAGTCCACTAAGTACATGTTGACTGCAAGGGCAAACTCAGGGTGAAGTCTTTCAACCCACAGTGGTAAACAAACGACTGTGCACGACGCTGCCTGTAGCAATGGTTTCATCTGTTTCGTGCCATCAACTCTCAAACAGAATGGAACCTGATGGATAGAAAAAGTAACAGAGCCACAAACCAAACGTTTACCAGAGGCTTTTCTCCACCCAAGGAGATATTTTGGTTTACAAGGTTTTGGGTAGCATTTAACCATTGTAACTGTTTTCAGCTGATCTCCAAATTTCCTAAATCAGGAGTTCAGAGAAGGACAAGTCCTGTAACTGGAGGATCAATCCCCAACCAGCCTCCTTCTCAGTGGGTCCATACAGTATCACCAAATAAATGAAAATGGCTTTTTTTATATCAATCGATGATGAGCATTCCTGCGCAGAGAAAAAAGCTTTGACAGCTGACATGCTAGTGTGCTACCCATGCTACGCTATGTTTTGCTGTTTGGTAAACCTTCCTTTCCAAGTTTTACTTCTCCCAACACACATTAAGCAAGATGTCTGCATTTATCAAACATATTTTGATAAATGTGGAGAGTTGTGGTTGTGGAAAAGTGAAGCATTTTCTCAGTTTGAGAAAAGGGTTTTTGCTTCTGTTTGATTTCTGACCTTGTATTTCCCAGAGGCACTTTTTGTTTGGTTGCCAAGTTGAGGATGTAGATGAAGTTCAATGTGTCAGGAGCAACTGGTTCAATCATCCGCTTGGTACAAGGCCTCAGGATTCTTCTCTACCCATCCACACAGACTACACTTTGCACCCAAATACCTCTCCTGGTCTTGCAGTTGAAGGAGTCCATATTCACACATGTCCTGGGATGAGGTGAAGCTGTAACTCACTGACTCGAAGCTTCCTGCTTCACAGAGCCACTTCTTGTCTGTTGGAGCTGCCATTCGCTGCCGGAGCAATGATGGCGGCTGTGGGCGTGGTCTTCTTGATGGAGGTGAGGCGGATGTGGGAGGTGCTATGCAGGTAGCTGGCCTGACGCTCAGGGCGGTGACCTCGACCACATCGCAGCTGACTGAGGAAGAGGAAGAATGAGTAGAATGAATTCATGAGGCATCAAAGACCTTGAGAACTTGTGCCTTCCACTTATTTGGCTCTACAAATAATCTGTTACATTGCATCCTCATGAAAAGTTAATGTGCAGAGTATAGTGAGAATATAGATCATGGTATTTAAAAAAGAAAAGCACCAAGTCAAACAAGTTTGGGTATTTTCAAAATAATCTGAAGAAACAAAGGGAAATAAGGATCTTTAACTTCCTTGGTACAAAAAGCCTTCAGAAGTAATTTTAATAAATCTTAATACAGGTAAATTATCGTATGTGTTCCTCTCACATTGCTTCCCGAAATCACATTTTATTTCCCCGACGTTTCCCGCTGCTTGTGGAGTGTCAGGATTTGCCTGCAAATCTGACCCAAATGAAATTTCAAAGCTCGTCCCCGGGTTACTGTTTCTGACTCTGACAGTCACGGAGAGGATTGTGCCAGAGTTGGCATGAAGAGAGCTGAAGAGGGTTTCCATCCTGCCGGGGTAGAGTAATGAGAAGTTGCGGGATGTTCGGGAAAAGTGGGAGCACTCAAATGGAGATTTAGAAAGTGCAGAGACCATTAATGCTGCGTTTTGCAGTGAGGTTATGGAGTCCATTCACAGAGAAATTAAGTCCTTGTCACTTAGCTGTTTCCTGAATCTGAGCGCTCTGAGTCATACAAATGTTGAGCCTTCAGGAAAGTTTTGATTAGTCTGTATAGAGAATAAATAATAACATCAGCGATGCTCTGCCAACACTGAGCCAGAAGCCTGTCAGAGCAGAAGCCAAGTCTCATCTGTCTGCAGGCGTTTTGATTTGTATCCTCCCATCGTCTTCGTGGCTTATTTATTTGCATTAAATACATCCAATCAATGTAGACATAAAGAATTGTTCAAGCGTTCACCCTCTGCATGTTCTGCCTCTTTTAGTTCATTTGAGCAATGATATAATGTTGTCTTTTCCGTCTACACACCGAAATGTGGAGGTACAACATTTTGTTGCTCAGCAGCTCAAAGTATTAAAACGCATTCATCAATTTGAAAAAACGGACTTGGCTAATATCAGCTGACAGATCGACCTGGTCAGTTTACGAACTTTTGATTTCTAATTTAACAAAGATAAATAAAATATTAAATATTTGTGGCAGACTTCTTTCCACCACTTTTTGATTGTTTGACAACTCAAAATCTAACTGTGTATTTGATAGAGATGGGCAGTGCACGTGTATTAATCCACCAATGAAAATGCACCATTTCCTTGTGTTTAAGTAACATTTGTGAAAACCTGCAGTGCCCAGCTGCCTTTTGTTTGTTTTAATCCAATTTTAAATTTTGAAGGTTTACATCTGCAGAAGTAGAGTGAGTGACGTCAACACCTTATTGGTTTATGTCTTTCTGGGCTTTATTACAAAAAGAAAACATAGAATATAGGAAGCCTTGTTCTGTGTTTGCATGTTTACGTAGGCAGACTTATGAGCAATGTCAAAAATTGTTATTGTCATTAAAAATGTTAAGTAGTGAAAGGTTAGCGCTAAGTTAGTAGCTAAAGGTTAGACTGATACATGGCCAGATCAAGAAACACAAAGTGGAAATGTGCTGCTAACCTTTCCTGTGTTATTTATGTTCTCCTGCACCTCAGGAATATGGAACCTCGGGTTATGAAACCTGTCGTTGTAGATAACATAACCTCCCCAACATTTCACATACAGACCTGTTGAAGTGCCTGCGGAAGCTCTCGCTGAGCAGGTAGAGGGCAAAGGGGTTGACACAGGAAGAGGAGAAGCTGAGGACTCGGGCCAGCAGCGTGATGACGAGGTGGGCCAGCGACAGATCCATCTGGTGGTAGTGGAAGGAGCGGTACATGTAGAGAACGTGGTTGGGGAACCAGCACAGGGCGAACAGACCCACGAACACCAGCACGATCTTAGCCAGGCGCTTCCTCGTCTCCATCTGGAGGGGGGAAGGTAAAATGAGAGATCATCACCTGGGCTGGATTGATTTTTATGTCCAGTTTGGCAAAAAACTGCAAATGCTGTCACAAATAGTTTTGAATCACTTTGCTGTAGCTTAAAAATGCAGGCATTGAATGCTTAAAAGCAACATTGGATAACAAAAAGCAGTTTTTTACACCCAGAGTCACTTATTTTGGAGGAGAAATGTAATCGTGCCAGACAGGACTGAGGTTTGACTCCTGCTGGGACCCATGTGCTAAAAGCTTCTTCCAAATGTCCAGCAGTATGATGAAATTGATGGAAAGAGACGAGAAGCTGGTCAGAGGGAGAAAATGGATTTGGAGCCATGTTTAAACACAGAATGCATGAAGTGCACAGTAATGTACAAGGAGTTTGACCTTGTTAGGCGGACGCTTAGAGGTCGTCAGAGACACGAAGAAAAGGTCAGGTCTGTCCGCCATATGCACTTTACACAGGTCACCCGTCTCTGCGAGTGAGCATCCAGCTCAACACAAACACACATAAAAATGTCAACAGTGTTTTCCAAAGTGCCTCTCTGTGTACTGCAGACATCAAACACCACAGACCTGATGTGCATACTCCAGATGCCTTCAGAGCTCAAAGAAAAGAGCAGCAGGCAGACGAGGTTCTCCCACCGTCCTCATGCTTCTTTAGCCATTATAGTTTATGTGCATAAATGAAACCCCGAGGAGCTCATTAGACCTTCTCCCCCCCAAACATAAAGAGAAATAGAAAATCAGCTCTGCAGCGCAAACATATATTGTTGACACGTACGGCCACATGAAGCGCTCGGTGGAGGGTAGTTATTTCCCTCTGGTGCTGGAAGGGTTTTCTTTTTTTCTCCCTTCACCTGCATCTGTTTGATATGTTTGTGAACAACTGTGAACCAGACTACACTGCAGGGAACTGGAAAGAGAGGCATAATTTGTGAAGAGAAACCAACTGGTGCAGTGTTACTTTCGTGTCCAGGACTGGAGGGGTGTGTGTTTGTCCTGCTATGTCTGAAAAACTCTGCTACTCTTTTATTTTACCTTTTCTAGTGTTTTATTTTGAAGTGTTGATATCCATAAGAAGACCTGTTAGTGGTTTTTAGAACCAAAAACCATCTCAGTGTAGTTTTACATCTCTCTCTTCTCTCTAGAGCTCTAGTAACAACAGATCTGTCAGCCAATCAGAAGAGAGGATCTGAGCCTCTCATTGTTGTCTGAGTAATCCACTAAAAATACAACAGATTTCAGTTAAACAGTCAAAATCCTGTAAGGCTGGACGGTGGATCCAGGTGGGGGCAGGGCTTGGGGCATGGCTTAGGTCAGTGACTGCTTCGTTGTGACATCACAAATTATCAGAAGTCCCAACAGCTTGTTTTAATGCTCTAACAATGAAACATAACCATGACAGTAATAATCTGCTGAACAGATTATCTATGAACCTGTTTGTTTTTTTTTTTTCACAAAGGGACAACTTTGTCTCTTTAAAGGTCACTTTAAAGCTCTCTTAACGCACTTTGATACTTTCAGAGTATTAATATAGAACCAACCTAGACCTGTGTTACTTGCCTTTGATTGGCCAGTCACTTGTGTATTTCTTGAAAATGTCTAACTAGCTTTTCTTTCATTGCGCTGGAATTGCAGCCCAGAAAAACACAAACTTTCAGATCCCCTTGGGCAGACCAAGTACAAAATATATCCAGTGTAAAAAGCCTGAATACTGATGATTATAGCTGATGAAAAACTAATCAGTCTCACTTCATGATGACTGTATGTTGGTGTGAGTGGCCAATCTATTGTTTCCTTTTTGGAGTTTGACCCTGTGAACTCCAGAGCTGCTTTGAGGCTAATCTCTGTATGAAAAGTGGTCTTTTTACTCCTTATTGCTGCAGCATGGCTAAAGAGCCCAGGATGAAATTTTCCACTCTGTGGGACAATAAAGTTAATCTTGAATCTCGAGTCTTGACCTGGTGAGACGCCATCGAAAAGTTAATTTGCACACAATCAGAGGATTATGAGATTTTGGTGGGAAATTGAATCAAGGGGGATTACATTTGTAGAAGTTAATGCTTCACGCTGAAGACTCCTTTAATTAATTAGATTCTGCTTAGAGAAGAACACACGGGGCTCCAGCTGATTATCATTCAGTTTTGACGGCGCCCGGCAGCATATCACTTTGCCTGACTCACCTCTTAAAGAGGAGAAACAGTAAAGTTAACCAGCAGCAAACTCTGCTGATTACAGAGCAGGGATCATCTCTTCGCCCCCGGCTGGCTGCTGCTGATTTGTGTTTGCTCTGATTTGCTGCCAGCGGCCGGGCAGAGTTTGGCGTTCTTCCTAAGATCCTCTTAGGCACCTGCAGCTCTGGGCCACAACTCATCTGGAAGGGTGGATTATATGAATGTGTGCGTGCACGCATTTGTTACCTACCTGCAGCTGCCTCCATAGCTGTGAGTGCATTCAGATCTCTGTAATAGAGTTTCTCCTCAGCACATTGTTGATAAATCCTCAGCGCTCCCCAGCAGAGCCACTAACTGCCGCCTCTGTGACAATGCAGGATGCCTGCAAAGCCTCCTGGGAGCTCCCATTAGAGGCACATGTGAGACACATCGACACCCAAGGTGATGGCGGGTGCAGCCAGCCATCAAACTGTCACATTTCTATTACGCTCCCAATGCTGAAAAATGCAGAAATGTGGAGCAAACAATTCGTCATTTGTGCACTTACTATCCTGCTGGGTTTGCAGACGAAATACAGCCACTAAATAGCAGATGTCTCCCATCATGCACTTGTGCAAAAAAAGGCTTCTATTAATCATTATTCTGAAATGTCATGCAGCTAAAGTGTAAAAACTTCTGGTGGTTGAAGATATTACAGAAGCAGCTACATCCTGATCTTCCAGTAACAGAGAAAGTAGAAGCAAAATGGAAATTTTTACGCTTACACTTTTACACATATTTGACACTTTTCAGGTGTTTTTATTTGAAGTGTTGATGTCCATAAGATGATATATTTTTAGTTTTGGTTTTAAATACCAAAGTACAATCTTCTAGACCTCCCGAATCTACAAAATTAGATACCCTGCACTGGTCTGAAACTAGAGGAGTTATTTACCATGTGTGACACTAATAGAGTCGAAGAGGAGGTAATTCATTGTAATTATGGATATGGCAGTGATATAAAAGATACAATAAACCTAGTGATCAGTGTGATAATGTCTGTACATCATGTGTGTGACTTATATAGAGTCAGTAATTCTGTTAAAACGTCACTAAGAGTTTCCACCAGTGGATCTGTGAAGCTGCACACTTCTCAGTCACAGAAATAAACCTGACAACCACAGCTCATATGTCTGATCACCACCTGGTTTCAGCTCAGTGTTTGCACCAGCCTCGCAGCTACTGCACTAATACATTCAGTGTGACTGAAGCAGCACCACAGCTCCAATATTCAGTATTGTGAGATCAGCAGGAGATCCGATTCACTGACTGATCTGATTCACCAGACTGTATTTACAATCCAGCTGTTTATAGTGTGATCTGAGGTGGTGGCACTGGTTATGAGGAGATCACAAACACAAGCTGAACTCCAAGTTGCACCAAGTGAACTGATAAAATGTGTAGTTTTTTCTTTCTCAAGGAACCTATAAGGTTGTTAAGGCAGAGGCACAAAAGCTTCTTGGTTATGATAAGGAAGAGTTGTGGTTATCGTAGTTGAGGATCCATCAAAGACTCAGTCCTGAACCTTCTCATTGTTTTGCTGGTTGAACGTGAAAACAAGGAATCAACTACGAAACATAGTAAAGCAAGATTATCAAATACATATATTTTCATTGGATCGCTCAGAAAACAGTCAACCAACCAGAAGAGTCTCAGATCCTCTCTTCTGATTGGCTGAAACTGACCTGTTGTTACTGGAGCTCCAGGAGACGCCTGAGAGAGGAGATGTGAAACTACACTGAGGTGGTTTTTGGTTCTTAAAACCACAAATATATCTTCTGATGGATATTACACTTCGTAATAAAATAAAATAAAATATGGGACGTTTCAAACTCAGTCCAGAGTTTGTGCAAATGTGGGATCTTTAAGGTGCTGTTTCATTTTGTCAGCACGACATCACACAATTTAACATTAATGAGATATGTGGATTTTGTGTGATAGTAAAACAAAGTGATATGTTGTCTTAAGAAACATTAAAATTGTTAAAACTAAAAATTGCTCATAAAACTATCAAAACATAAAACTCTTGCCCACTAAAAAGGCAAAGCAAGTCCTCCGTGACAAAATACTTGGTAGTGGTTTCAGGTTTGATGCCAAGTAAAGCATCACATCATTTTTCTGGCACTTTGCTGAACTGACGCTGTTGTTTTTCTTGGTCTGATTCCAAGTCATGTTCATTGAAAGAAGCTGCTGTTGTCACTTCACACCTGCTACTCTTTCATTAAGAGTTTAGAGTGTAGAAGCCACTTTGAAGTGTTGATTAGAGCATTTATCCACATACAGATCAACGTACTTCAGTGAGCAACTTTAAAGTCTCTGCATAAAGACACATCTTCTCATATCCATCTTCATCTATCACTTGTACATCATTCACTTTCTTTATGCTGCATTCATGGGACACGGTGACATCCAGACTCGATGGTTCAAAGCAGTTAGTCTCTTGTCTCCTGTTTGAAGCCGTGAAAACTGAAAATCTCCAAAAATCTTCACTCACGTCGTAAGTCATGGGAAAATCTAATCTCACTCTGGTTTCTCCAAATCAGCTGTCTTCACACTCAGCTCTTTGAGTTGAGGTTATTCAGCAAACTGATCACTGCGACGACAAGCTTAAAAGGAAAAGCAATTTGTATGTTTGTATTGTGATTTCTACTGACAAAATGAGTTATGTAAATTATTCTTCTCCTCTGATTCAATTCAGTTTATTATTCTCTGCATGACTACAGTTGTTTCTCTTTCTCTTGGTTAAAGATTGAACGGATAGAACAGGAGGGTTTTAATCTAATGGCCATTAGAGAGACTGAAGCTCTTACCTCTTATACCACTGTTACTATTAGAAAGCAATTGGAGGAGGATCTTGCTATATCAGCTGCTTATTCTGGTCAGGGGACCCTTGTTTTGCACATCGTACAGGTCCCCTAACAGTCTGGTCTATTTCTGCACAATTCTTTTTTCTTCTTAAAAGAAGGGCTCATCTGTAAAAGTAATGACCTTATAATGTTGAGGGAGGTCTTGAATTCGACTTTTTGGCCACTTGGAGTCATGTTTGTGTCGGCTGATGAATTTGAGTCCAGTGTTCCTGCTCTTTTAGCTCTGTTTTTGGTCTCCGCCACCTGTCTGGCTCTCTATCTGCTAAATGCTTCACTTTCTTCCCCAGCTGCTGCGCAAGAAGCGGACAGTGTCATTGGCAATTATGAATAAACCAGATAGAAAATGAGCTCCAGACCAGCTGAAACTGGATAAAAACTTAAATTCAATTTAGCCTCATGCAGCTTCAGGACTGTGGCAGAAAGTGAGAAGTGATGTGGTCACCCAACAACTGCAACTACAAACGTGTGTTTATCCTGAACCAGGTACAGATCACAGGTACACACCCAGACTCACAAAGCACATCTTCTCTGTACTAACAAGGTGATAGCCGATACTAAGGAGTGTGTCCAGCAGGATTAGTTTCAATAATCCAGGTATCTAAGACTGGCAGGACCTGAGCAAATGTCTTGTAAATGAAAATGTGATGCTACTGATTGGACAGATATCATAAGCATCAAACCTACATACTTACAATTTCTATTTATTTAACACAGTTACTTTATAAGAGACACCTGAGCTTCATATCTTCCTTACGTCCGTCCATCTTGGTGTTGGACAAAATTGGTTTGATTTGATTTGAATGTCCACTTCAGTGCAGTGCCTGGGAATTGAACCCAAAACTTAGCAGTCCTCTGATACTTTGACCAGACATGTTTGTCTTCTTTCCTGGAGCATTTAATGCTTTGATTGTTGGACTTAAAAGTGTAGTTAGTAAGTGTCACAAGGCCTCTCCCTCTGAGTCATGTGGTCAAGAACATTTGATCTGTGTTTATTCTTAGGAAGTTCAGGCCATTCACACGTTGGAGGACTGAAGAAACTTGTGTGAATCAGATGTTAAAACACTTGCATGTCCCCTCTGAGTTTTAGACATAACAGACATAATATGATGATGTAAAACAAGACCAACAACAAAGAGTCCCCTGTTTTATCACCAGTCCATTGTTGGGTAGTTACACAAGCTCTCTTTCTCACAAACACACACACATTCAGTGTCCTACAGTTTATTTCTGTAAACTCTGTGCGTTGCTCGAGGGTTTTTCTTGCTTTTCAGTTTGTCAGGGTTTCATGAATAAACATGAACTCTTGTCATTGTTCTTTATATCCGAGCAGAACAACAAAAAGGTCTGAGTTAAAGTGCTGCTGCTGCTGCTGCGATGAGCTTTTGTCTCTCTTTAATGTTGCTTTTGTTGTACGTGTTACTATTGTTGCTGTTGCTGATATTTTTGTCCCGTTGCTGTTGCTCAGTGCACATGTAACACAAAACCCTCGCTGTGCAGAATAATATGCGTACTCCACTGTTATTACATATAAGCTGAGGGGCTTGTGTGGAACACAGTGTATCACAGCATTATATTTAGTAGATTCAACTAAAACATGTAATTTCCAGGGATTGTTAGAAAATGAGTTAATGATCATGTGTGGTAGGAAACAGAAAAGGTAACAAAGCCTGAGCAGAGATGGAGGAAAGATATTTGCGTTCTTGGAAAACTGCAGATTGGTTCGTTTCTGCCCAATAACTAATGGGGAAAGAAGCAAAACATCTGGATTCAGGAGCTGAAGAATCAAACCCAGAAGACAAACAATTAGTAAACATGGACTGTGTGAAAGGCTAATGTGAACCTTGAGTTTTAAAACTGTCCATTACAATATAACTGGCAATACAAAGGTCAGAAGTGGGTCTAAAAACTAATGGTATGAGTTGGAAAATGTGTGATTAGTTAGTGATTAGTGATAAAAATGAGTTATGATCATTATGACCACTAGATGTCACCTGCCAACAAAACCTAACTATGAGGTCAAAATAGCCTCCTGACAGACGACCAATGGGCTTGTTCCTCACAGAAAGATCGTCTCAAAAAAAGCCACATATCAAAATCTAGTTTTAAAAACAGTACAAGGGGCTTGTGTGTGTGTGGGCAATGAATAAAAATGTGATATGTGTGATAGACCGATGACCTGTCCCACCCTCACCCAATATCAAGCTGGGACTAAAGGGACAAGCAGTATGGCTAATGAATGAAGGAATGAAGGAATGAAGGAATGAATAAATGTTTGCCATTGCTCCATTCTAACATACTGTAGTTTATATTAAACCCTTTGGTCTGATAGGAACAATACAATGATCATTTATTATCTCTCATGATCATGACGCACATCTGTGTTATAATATATACTATATTGTAAAAGCTCTGCTATGACATGAATGAGAAATAAACATCTGTATAGTTATTGGTTATAAACTGGAGTAGAGTTAGTTTTTATAAGCTGCTGCTCTCTCTCTCCTTCTCGGTGTGTGACCTCTCTCCACTTCTCTATTATTTCCTCTCGCTGCTCTTCTCCTCCACAGATGTTGACCTCCGTCAGCTACAACACTTCCCCGTCTCTGCTGACTGTCAGTCCGGCTCAGTGAGTCTGAACTGTGCTGAAGTTTGGAGGGTAAACTTTGTAATTATTCAGCGTCAGGCTCTCTTACGGCTGCTCCGCTCACTCATTAACATTTATATTAAACAGAGTCGGTAACAAGCTGTTTTTCTCCTGTTTCCTTTTTCTACAGAGATCTGCATTAAAGCAGGCCACTTTTCTTTCTGTGCCCATTACTGGCATATTTTCTCAGCAATTCTTACCAAATAGGATCAGAATATGCCCCATAAAATCAGTAAAACGTGATTAATTAACTTGTTTATTTTGTGTTTTGGTATAAATCTGACAGAAGGTTTAGAAGGTTTAGCTCCAGTAATCTTTGCAGGAAACCTTCTGAAACCGCAGTGAAAACATTATTAAACAAAGAATATGAAGAAGCTGCTGCTGTGGGTTTCAGGGTCAAACTACCAGTTACACATGTGAGAGGTTATTTTAGCCGAACTCGCTCTGTGAAGGCTGCGTCAGGCGTTTTCGCCTGTTTTATCCTTTGCTGGGTCACAGAGCAGCTCTTTACTCTCCGCCCATCTGGATTAGCAGGAGGCAAAACACAAACAATCCTCCTGTAATTGGGAACCAAACAGGTAAGGCAGGCAAATACCCCAGGGGCCCCAGAGGCCCCAGAGCCTCCAGTGCGTGTCAGTTGTGTAATGTGATTAACTAAACATGATTGAAGCACTCGATCTTTGAGGAGTGACGATGAGGAGGCTGGAACCTTCCTCCATGGTTTTCCATCACTTGAGCTTTGACCTTAGCTCATCTTATTCTGCAGTGGTTTGACTGGAGAATCAGCTCCACCACCTCAACTAATTCCAACTAATTGGTTACTGCCAGCATGAAGTCTTGATGGATTCTATTTTCCCACAATGCATTATGGTGAGACAGCTCAGAAATCTTAAAAAAATAAGTTAAATCTTTAAAAAAACATGAAGCTGAAGTGACATTCTGAACCAAGTGTTGCATTAATTGTCAGCCCATCACTAACTAATGGAAAGTGACATTAATTAGTGAGCTGCTGTTTTGAAACCTCCAGTTTGTAATTTGTCCTGTTGGGCTTTTTTTTTTTTTAGAGCAGTAGAAACCATATGTGGAGGAGAAGGTGGAGCTGAGGAGGAGCGAGGGGTGGATCTGACCTATACTGTACTCTATCCTGATTGGGTGCTAAGGTCTGTCATTCATGCAGTAGCCACGCCCCTAATCCATCCCCTGCTTTATGGTCTATTTTCCTCTAAATGGACCATCATTTACAAAATGAACATCATGTTGTATTGAAGACTTGAAACTAGAGACTGAGACCATAAACTCATTAGGAAAACGTTTACTGAGCTAATAAATCAAGGGAGAAGTAGGGACATTTTCCCATAGACTTCAATACAATCTGACTTCTTTAACAACCAGTGGAGTCGCCCCCTGATGGTCATTAGAGAGGATGAAGGTTTAAGGCTCTTCAGCATTGGCTTCACTTTACAGACCCAGAGTCTATGTCATTTTTAAATCTACGAAAAATTTGGGTTAAATGAAATTGTTCAAATGTTGCAGTAACTGGAGGAAGGATTAGTGTTGAGTTTCTACTTTGCATAGTCAGTATGTGGATTTGTTACACAACCATTCGGGAAACACGATGCTGCATGAGGTCGATAAAAAGAGTCACAAAGTAACACAAATGAGCTGCAAATGTGTGCAACACACACACACACACACACACACACACACACACACACACACACACAAAATGCCAGCCGAGCAACTCATAATTGGAAATGTGTCTGTTGGAAGTTACAAGCCGACTTGGTGTCACAAGCGAAGCAATAATCCTGGAGCACAGAGGAGGCTGCAGTGTCTCAGCTCGCAGCGTCAGTGCAGCCGTGTCACATGATTTACATGGAAGCGTTAAAGTCACGGGGGGGAAACCTGCTCCTGGTGCAGCTTTAAGGAGATGAATAAAGTGAAAGTCATAAATTTTACTTCCTGTTAATGTCACCACCTACATCAGACTGATGGGAGTGAATGTGTAGATGAAAGTGAGGCTGGACGTCAGGAAACTGTCAGTGTTGATGTTTTTTGTTATTAAAGGACTCCAGAGGGACAGGATATAATATCAGACCCCAGCTCTCTGAGGACAGAAATTCATTCGCTGCTGTTTGCTTATTTTTTTTTTTTTTTGATTTTTCACTTTTATATGAACAAATAAGGAGGAGGAGTATTGTCTGTTAGAGCCCCAGGTCACGATTTTCCCTCATAACTCTACTTTATTGTCACATGTCAATATAATCTGCAATGAAAAATGAAAACACAGTGAATGCAGGTTGATGTGTGAACAGAAGAAAATGATTTTTCTAATGCTGCTGCTGTTGTTTATGCCTCTGTCTGTATTTGGACATTTGCAGGATGACAGTATATTTATATGTGATGTTCCTCCAAATATGTTTTTGTCTTTCTTTGTTGTTTTCAGATAAACATTCAAGAGGGATGTGTGTTATTATATCCTGTCAAGTGTCATCAGCCTGAACAAGCAGGACATTTATATCTATAATTTAAATATGCAGAAGTTGAAATATAATACATCCATTATACATCATCACAAATATGCCTTTAAGGGCTTGTAGTGTTGAATTTACATTTGGAAAGCGATTCACACTGTGTCTGTCAATTAGGGCGACATCTAAACACTTGTTTCCTTCATTACTGTCTGTTAACTACATATTCTTAATGAGCATCAGTGGATGTCAGGGTTTATCTGTGCCTAACAACAGCATCACTGAAAACATTTAAAAGGAACCAGCCTCCTCCCTAAACATGACAGAGTCCGATGAATAAACAGGAGAACGAGCTCGTAACGAATCTGTGACAGGTTTAAATAATTAATGAAGATGTGCGCAGAGCAAATCAATTCCAACAGCGTTTTTACAACATATAACTCTTGTGACAGATTTGATATTGGTGCATTTTGCGAGAGCAAAAGATGTGGCCTGTCTTGTGACAGTCATCCCCGCTGTGGGGGTTCATTTCATTTTAATGGCGAAAATTTAAGAAACGGAGGCATTATAACCGAATTTACTTCTTTTTTTAAAAAATTTCCCTTCATTCTTTATTTCTTAAATAATCTATTATTAGAAATGTGATTATTATTTTGTATGTTGACTAACACAGAGACAAAAGGTATCGATGGTACGTCTACTTGTGTGGTGCATGTATACAAAGGGAAGAACAGATGATTATGATATGAGTGAGGAAGTATAACCCTTTGCCTTGGACCCTCAGAATCCAGGTTCACCACCGTTCACAACATAATGAGTGTGTTTGGCTACTTTTTGGATGAATATTAAAAAAAAAAAAAAAAAAAAAGGTAAATTCTCTGAATGTGTGTGAACTGATAGTTGACAGTTGGTCCCTGTAGTGAAAGACTGATGTTGGCCTGACGCATTAAAACTGTTTGTTTGGTTAAAATGTTCATGAACTAAAATGCTTCATGCGATAAATGATGCGTTAACTGATCGTGAACAATGGCGACTCTTCTTCCATCTCTCTGACTGCTGAGTGTTTTGGTTCGTTTTTAATTGTATTTCTCTTTTTTTACTCATTGTGTTGTAACAAAAAAATAATTATCTGCTTGGAACAGATCAGATATTAAACTGTGAATCAGCTCATTTTGAGCTGCAGCCCAGTGTGTGTGCGTGTGTGCGTGTGTGTGTGCGTGTGTGTGTGTGTGTGTGTGTGTGTGTGTGTGTGTGTGTGTGTGTGTGTAGGTCACAACTGACTTATCTTTTTCTTTGTGGATAAAACAGCCTCCATCAGCAGCGGGCATGTGCGATGTTGGTGGTGGTAGTGATGATGATGATGATGATGATGATGTAAGCTGGCAGGTGAAGCAGGGAAGTGGCGAGGCCCGTTGAGCCTGTGTGTCACATCCCAGAGGAGGGAAACCGTCTGTGTCTGAGCGTCTGCAGCCAGTAAAGTGTTTCATAGAAGTGAGGAGGCCTCTCTGCAGAAAAACCTGCCTGCTGGTCTGAGAAAATGAGCTTTGGTGCTTTCAAGTAAATATTTTTCTACTTAAATTTCTGTTTTGCCAAACCAACCCAGAATCCAACTGGTTTTTATGAAGCAAGCATACTTTTGTGCTCACTCTGAATGGATCAATTCATCAGCCCCAACATGGAGGTCACCCTGAACATAGCATAGAGCCCCTCAGACTCTTTTGTTGTTTATTCAAACAAAATGTTTGCAGCAGAAAAAAGACTGCACATCAAACGAAAACCACAAGGTTTAAACTCTACCATGGGGCTAAAATTCAGAGTAACATCCCTATTGGACAATTCCAGTTCATGGTTCAAGACCAGGAGATGATCTCATCTTATTGCAATATCACCTGAATTGATAATTTACATTCATTTACATGAACTTAACATTAATTCTTTATTACTTCCTCCCACAACTTTCCTCTAACCTGAATTTCACTTTGTTCAACATGGATTCTATAAAGAATTTAAATATTGTTGGCATAGATTTGCAGAATCATGCAACACATACGTTTTCGCCTGACGGTTGGGTTTCAGAGTGACCAAGTGCTTTGATGCTCAAATAGTTTTCTGAGTGATCCAATAAAAAAGCAGATTTCAGGTCTCACTCAGAGAAACCAAATCCTGCAAGATTCGATCGTGCGTGCTGGTGGGTGGGGCTTGGGGCCATGGCAGAGGGTGGTGACCATTTTGTTGTGACATCACAAAGTTCCAGAAGTCCTGACAGGTGGTTTTAAGGCTCAGTTTCTGAATCCAGGCTGTGAGCATTTCTCTGTGACTGAGACCTGCTCTATAATCAAAGACCACATGGAGGTCTACCTTTAGACCGTATGGACCTTTAACATCTACCTTTAGACTGTATGGACCTTTAACATCCACCTCTAGACTGTATGGACCTTTAAGTTAAATTATATACCCTAATTTGACAAAAGCCTCAATATTATAAATCATAAAATCTAAAACATTCTATCAGTGTTGCATGTTATGAAAACCTTCTGCAGACCAATGTTTTGCTTGCACCTTCATCTATGACTGAAGAGTGCTGGAGAGGTCTGAAGTACTTTTCATTGTTGTTTTTGCTTTAATGCTGTAAGTGTGTGTTTGCACCCAGCGTCACCTGCAGCCAAACCACACAGAAAACGACAGGTTTTAGGCCGTTTCTGTCACCTGTTCGCTTGTTCAACCATTTTAACGCATCCAGCAGCTGTCAATCAGCTGTCGATCAGCTGTCGATCAGCTGTCGATCAGCTGTCACTCCAAATGACTCAAACCACACCGCTGCTGTACCGGCTCCTCAGTAAGGAAATGCCAACAGAAACAGAAAGTCTAGACTTGTAGTGTAAACTCTCAGTGACCTGAAGCAAATATAACAGAGTTTTCTTAAACATCTTAAATGAAGAGAAGAGCAGTGACAAACCTCAGCAGAAATCCTGTTATTTCAGTTAAATGAAGCAGTGATGGGGTTGAACCCTGGCTGCAGAAGCTGAAGCTAAATAGATTCAGTACAAATTATCTGCATTTTGTCCTGCATACAAAAAAAATGACTCACATAAAATTGCACCTCCTGCCTTCTGTCTTCTGACTTTTACAGTCGTCCATTGTGTGTTTCTGTCATTAATCAGACCTGCAGGTTGCTTGTTTCAGACGTTGTGTACCTGAAAGCTCGGCGGCACCTCCTGCAAAGCTGATGCACCTAAAGGCCTCTGGTCTGATTGATCCCACAGCCAAATCTCACAGAGAAAGACAAACGTTTTTATGTTGATTGGTGTCAAAATGACTGAGCATGGAGTTATTTAGTTACTCTGCAGCTGTCAGTCAGCTGCCACCTCAAATAAAGAGTCAAGCCTCCTGCTGAAGTGACAAGTCAATAATGACACATTGACAAAAACATGTTCTTTTGTGCCTTGATTTCTCTGAAGTGAGGTTGTGTTTATCTTTCATGAAAAGCTTCTGTCAGAAAGTCCTCAAATGCTTGTTTGTCGTTAGATCATATCAAACTGTTTCCTTCTTGTTCACGTGCAGTTTTGTTTGTTTAGTGAGGGGTGGACCTTCGGTCTCTCTAATGACCATCAGGGGGCGAATCCACTGGTTGTTAAAGAAGTCAGATTGTATTGAAGTCTATGGGAAAATGTCCCCACTTCTCCCTTGATTTATTAGCTCAGTAAACGTTTTCCTAATGAGTTTATGGTCTCAGTCTCTAGTTTCAAGTCTTCATTTTTTAAATGATGGTCCATTTTGAGGAAAATAGACAATAAAGGAGGGGATGGATTAAGGGGAGTGGCTACTGTGTGATTGACAGACTGTACCACCCAATCAGGATAAAGTACAGAGCAGGTCAGCTCCACCCCTCACCTCCTCAGCTCCACCTTCTCCTCCAAATATTGTTTCACAAAACCAAGATGGCTAAATTTTGAAGTAGGTGCTTCAAAATGGCAGCTCACAAACCAATGGGTGACGTCACTTTTTTCATTTTCATCTTTATATTTCCTATATTATATTCCTATAGGCCTCCATAGAACAGCTTGTACTTAGTTCTCTGAGTGACGGGCTTTTGAAACTCCTAGTTCCCCTGCTGCTCCTCTTAAACACCACAGAGGTGAAATGTTTTATTCAGTTGTCCTGAGGATGTACTGCAGGCCTGTATTTTCTTCCCCAGCCTTTAATATTGATAACTACAAACCTTAGGAGATCGTTTCAGCTGCTTTTACCCTCCAACATCTGCTGAATGCTATAAATCCACTTCTGTCACTTCCTCTTTCTCACCATCACTTTAATATATCTCATTTGATTTATCTCATTACAGTATATGTATAGATATGAAAAACGGCTGGTTAGCTGATTAGCAGTTTGAAGTCAACATCTGAATCTTCTAAGTCATTGTTTCAGTTGCTTTCATTAGCTGTTAGCCATTTAAACAGTTAGCCACTGTCCGAACTGCAACTTTACATGTGTTAAAAAATGATATTATCATATTCTACATGTGTATGTCTCATCCAATCTCAAAGACAGACTGATGGGTACATCTGATCCAGTCTTAATCGGATGACTAATCAGATTATTTTCTCGAATAAGCAACTTCAAATGTTGAGTGTTTTTCAGCCAATAATCTATTATTACTGACAAAATTCCTTACTTCCTCAAAAATAATATAAAAGGAATAAAACAGCAACAGGGGAACGAATAAAACCAGGAGAAAGTTGTTGCAGTTAGAGAAGCTAATTCTGCTCATGATGCTAATCTTATTACTTCACGTCTGATTTTACTCATCAACCTGTTTGACTTGAAAATGGATTTTACATTGACTGTGTTTGCAGCAGGTTGTGATGCACATTTAAATAACATTGTTTTTGTTTGTCCTTCAAACTTAACGACAAAGTACATTGTTCGTCAATGTCAAAAAAAACTTAAAATGATGTTTTCTGATCGATGGCATGGAATTAAAGTATAACTTTCAAGCTCTGGTGTGTGTGTGTGTGTGTGTGTGTGTGTGTGTGTGTGTGTGTGTGTGTGTGTGTGTGCCCTCTAATGTATTTCTTATCTCTGGGAACATAATGAATTGTCTCTGCCCTCAGATAAGACAGAAGGTGTGTTTGGTATTGATGTGGGCGTCCACAGTTAATGTAGCAATTGGCTTCCAACCTCTGTAGATGTGAAGATACAGGCCTGTGTTTTGCCTGTAATTTGTGCCAAATCAAATGATTAAGAAATCCAAGACCCATCCAGGACACGTATTAAAACAAGAAAGGCTCTTCCATAATCTGTTGCCACCGTTTCGTTCGAACTGACCCAACTAAAGTAAACAAAAGTACGTGAACAGTGGATCCAGAGAACAGAGGGAAGGAAACATCAGATCAGATCAAGCAATGAATCAACAGCTGAGTGAAAATGTCAGACAGTTGAAAATTGTAGCCATGTATGCTAATTTCACTCTTCTCATTAAAAGACTATAAGGAAGGAATATAAAACTAATTTCTCCAATGCAGCTGGTCTTTATTATAAAATCAGAGCTGAGGGAAGAGATAAACATGAAGCAGTTATCTACAGCTAAAGGATAATTCAAACAGGGCTGTGCTTCACACAACGCCCAACCATTATAGTGTGTTTTTCACATCTCACTGACTGTCTCTGATGATCGTCCTCCTCTCAGCTCTGTGTCAGGAGTTGATTCACTGTTTGTTCGTCAGCGACTCTCCATTAACCCTGAGTCTGTCGAGGTCAACTTCCCGTTCAGACCTGCCGAGCTGCACCAAGCTGCAGCTGGGCTCTGCTTTTTATGTCACTGAAATGACTTCCCCTTCAGTATTTATGTGTTTTTATGTTGGCACCTTCAGTTAATGAGCTCAAGGAGGCAGGAACCACAATAATACCGCAGCTGGTTGTGTTACAAGTCTTTATATTTAACTTCTCCAAGTAGCATGGACGAAACTGCAGTGGCACTGAAACTGCTTCAGCTGTTACCAAGTCATTTCAAACAAGTCCATGGCAAATACAAGTCAAGTCCCAAGTCATTTTGAAAAGAGTCAAGTCTCATGTCCAACAGGGCAATTCCAAGTCTGATCTCAAGTGTTTTAGTCTAAGACAAGTCTCAAGTCGAATAAAACGAGTCACACTCAAGGCTCAAGTCAAATGAAATAAATCTGAGGCAAGTCTGTAGTCATTTAGACCAAGTCAATTAAAGTCTCGACTGAACTGTAACAAGTCCAGGTTAAGTATTGAGTTTAGGTTAAACAGGTCTGAGTCACTGATCTGATAAAAAGAGAAGTTTGAAATGACTTGAAGATGATTTGGTTTGAAACAAGTTCCAGTCAGATCTTGGATTATTTAAAACAGGTCCAATTTAATTATTGAATGACTTGAAACAAGTTGGATCGGCTTCAGGTCTAAAAGGTCCAAGTCTACAGCTTCGGACAGTGGCTCTTCCACGGCTTCTGTCACTGTTAGTGTTAATAGGTCTTATAACTCTGTGACTTACTACCACTGAATGTGCTGATGTCAGTAAATCGACGCTTCCTGCACAGATGCATCAGAATAAAAGTCCACCGACAACTCCAGCAGGTTGGGCTTTTGAATCTAAATCAATGGGAAGTGTCACGTTTCACTGACTGTAGTTTAAATAATTAAGAGCAAATTGGTAACACTTGGAAACAATATGTGAATATGAACAGCGCTTGTGTGAAAAGGAGGAGGAGCAGAGTCTGAATTACTGCTGTAAACATGAACCATGGAGTGAATGTTGTTCAGGTGTATCAGTAATTCCCAGCTGTGCTCCTCCATCATTGATCATGTACACTTGATCTGACCTGCTGCTGTTGGGTCTTTAATAATTCAGCTCCCCCCTCCCTGTGACCTCTCCTCCATCTGTGAAGATCAAGCCGGTGTAAAGTGATTACTCATTCTGGCTGACACGGTCCTCCACTAAACCTCCCTCACGGCTGAAGTATTTACCGAGGCCTCTGAAGCCACTGGAGTGGGAGGTGTGAGTGCAAAAAGCGTCACGTCCAAGTCGATCCCCATTAAACTAAACTTCAGTCTTTTCCCAGAGCGCGAAATCACAGAAGACGCTTATTTTCCTGTCGTTTGACTTTGTATCTTTTTCTTGCACATCTACTCTTTGGGACCAACGGGTCAGCGTGACTCTGCAGTTTATAATCACTCACAAACTAAATCAAACGCTTGTAGACTCTGATTTTTAATTTGAGCAAATTGCTACAGATCCAATATCAGTTTCCATTTTTATGACCTCTCACTGCCGGGGAGGTTTTCCTGGCCGACCTCAGCAGGCAGTTGTTTGACATGGGAGGGTCGTCAGCCTCCTCCCACAGTCCAAAGTCCTGCACCTTTAGGTTAACCGGTGAGTCTAAGTTGCCTGTAGGCCTGGGCGTGAATGGTTGTTTGTCCCTGTGACAGAGTGGCGACCTGTCCAGGGTGAACCCCGCCCCTCGTCAACTGGGATTGGCTCCGCCCCCCCATGGTAACTTTGGTTGTGACAAAGTTATCATGTAGCCCGTAAGTCTCATTACTTATGGAATTAAAATTTCCATCTTATAAAATCCTCTTTATACCATTTATATGATCAAGATTCTTTCAGTAGAAATGGCACAAACTGATGAACATAACAGGGTGAAATATCATGCGTCACATGAATCATCACCCAACTCTCTCCATCATTACTATTCTTTGTATTATTTCCTAATTATTAGTTGGAGTATATTGTTTTTTAATTGAACCAGTTTGGTGACAGAGGTTCTTAGATGTGACAAACTGAGACTGTGAACATGTCTTTCTACGAACGATCAATGTCCTCGATCGTTTGCTCTGCTGCTGTGAAAACACCTCGTCCGTCCCCGATCGAAGGTGGTTTCCTCCTCCTGAGGTTATTTTTTTTGGTGTTTTTTTTTTTTTCTTTGTAAAGGGTTAAAACTCTTTGTGATTTATGGTTACGTGAAAAGAAATGTGTATTGATTGGACTTGACAGATAAACCAGAGACAGAGTAGCTGCTCGAGGCCAGTTTTCTGCCCCCCAGTGATTGATATATTTGTCATTTCCAACTGAACTCACCGACCTGATCTCCCCTGCTGTTACCATCACATTTTTTTCATGTTTTTTTTTTTTTTTCATTTGTGAAAATGAGCCCTGGGAGATGAGAGGTGCTTTTTTTCGTACAGGATCATTTTTCTTGTTTTTTTGTTTTTTTTTTTTGTCATCTTTGTAAAATCAAAATTACAAAGAAAAAAAAGGCTTTTTCTGATTTCAGTCACAAGAGGATGAGGTGCACCACTAACCTCAACAACAAAAAAAATATATATTAATAAAAATTTCACCTTCAAAATTAACCTCAGAGAGGCAAGTTAAAGTTAATTAAATAGTTTTTCTTTCTTCCAAAAAAAATAATTTAACTTGCCTTTGCAGGTTTATTTCATACAAATGAAATGAAATCACTTGCCTTTCAGGGCGTCTGTATTTTTAAGATGTCACAGAGTTGTTGTCTGCACAGGAACATGAAACCTGAGTGAAAATCTGTTAATATCAAACTGCTCTTTAAAAACCCGGCGTCACACACCCTGTGGGCGCATGAGCTCTGAGCCCTGGTTTGATTCCTGGCGCTTTCCTCCATGTCACTCGTGCCATTTCCTGTCTCTCTAAACCACATGATCGAATAAAGGTGAAAAAAAAAAAAACCCAAAACATCTGTATATTCATGTTTATAAAACCTCACACCTACAGTTCGTATCTCGCACCTAAATGAGCTGTTCACAGTGACAGACAGAACTGGGCTTCATTCATTCATTCATTCATTCATTCATTCATCAGTCACCTGTCTCTTGGTGTGCTCGCTGACTTCCCCCGGCATGTCGTGGGCACTCTTGATGAGTGTGCGGGCGATGTGGTAATAATACACAGAGATGATCGCCAGAGGGATCAGGAAGTAAACCAGGAAGATCATCACTGAGTGGATCTTTGGATGCATCTGATTGGACAGCGGGTACGGTACGCAGTTCACGAAGGTGACGTTGGTGTTGTCCCTGTGGCCCTGAGAGTGGGGGAGGAGGAAGGATGGAGGTGTAAGAGTAAAAGAAGGAGGGGAAGGAGAGGAAATGGAGAAGAGAGGAACGGGAAAACCAGGGAGGTCAAATGGAAAAAGACGAAGAGAAGAAAAAGGAGATGAACGTGAGAGAAAGAAAGGAAAGACAGAATGTGGAAAGAGAGCGAGAGGATATAGAATAAGAAATGAGGAGGGATGATGAGGAATCAAGGAGAAAAGGAGAAATGTCAAAAGGAAAGAGGAAAAATGAGCACAGATCAAGAGGAAAAAGAAAATGAAAACGAAAGGAGAATGAGGTGATGAAAGAGGTGAAGAGGTAGAGGACAGGAGGGAGGAGAGGAGGACAGATTCAGAGTCAATTTATCATCCATAAATCTGACTATAAAGACTTTACAGCCGTCAGAGGTGATGTTTGTCTGGAGGGAAACCCCCGCTGAGACTCTGCTGCAGCTCTGCCAGCAATGAGTCTTCATCAGTGAAAGATGAAGAGCACACACACACGTATATAGGTCTCATATCCAGCCTGTGTTTCACCACGATCAGCATATTAACAGCTCTGGTTTTATTTACTCTGCTCTCAGCAGACGTAGAGTAAATAAAACTGAGTTTTTAGAAGTGATTTAGTCACTGATTCTGCCTCATCTCCTCAGTCATGTCGGTCCAGATGTCAAAAGCCTGGTCGCCTCTGGATTTAACCTCAACTGGATCACATGGTCTAAGTAGTTCCGTTATGTAACTTGGAGCCTGGAAGAGCTTTGAAGGTGATGAGTAAAACCTTTAAATCAGTTCTAAACCAGACAGCGAGCCAATAATTTGAAGGTCGGGCTGATGTGATGCTTCCCGTTAAAACCAGTAAGAAGCCGAGCTGCTGTGTTG
Source organism: Rachycentron canadum (assembly GCA_038496675.1). Taxonomy (NCBI): domain Eukaryota; kingdom Metazoa; phylum Chordata; class Actinopteri; order Carangiformes; family Rachycentridae; genus Rachycentron; species Rachycentron canadum. Next base: position 21,021,884 of record CM076665.1, read on the forward strand.
GACGCGAGCACGTGACCTTTGGTTTATGCCAGAAAGGAGGGAGTTACAGTCCAGTTTGGAAAAGATGAAGGCGTGAATGACTTTCTCCAGATCGGTTCGAGAGATGATCGGTTTGATTTTTCAGATCTGATTTGGAGGAAACAGGACTGGACAACGTTTGTACTGTGGTTGGTCGAGGGCTTTCAGAACGGGAGCGATGGGGTTGGGTGGATTGAACAGAATTATTTCAGACTTTCTAATGTGTCCTTTAAACAGTTGCATTATGTGATCATGCATGATGTCCTGGTGTATTCTGATTGGTTGGTCCATGGCGTATTTCGGACTCTTTAGGCTGAGAATTACAGTGTGTTTCTTTTACCTGCATGGAGACAACTTGTGAGAATATGGCCTCAGGGACGGCGAGAAGGACGGACAGCAGCCAGATAGAAACAGCTTTCAGACACGTCCAGAAGACAGCGCTGGACGTCTGGATGTCCATCGGGTTCACTATGGCCTTGTACCTGTTGAACAGAGAGAGAGAGAGAGAAACATCCATTTAACCTTCTCAGACCCACATTAAGGTTTTTTTCCACATATTCACTCACTCAATAAAAACTCTGTTCACTGTAATAGGGGAAAGTAGCTCAGAAAACAAGAAAAAACAAAAAACAC
>CM076665.1:21027407-21052348 GCA_038496675.1 Rachycentron canadum
TCTTTATCTGATCTGAGTTCTGCTCATTCTTTGGAGCAGTAATGATGCAAAAACAGCTCCAAAGCCTCTAATGCTCTAAATATCTTATTGTCCATGTCTCTCTGTCTTTATTCTGTCACTACAATAAACTCAGAGCAACTTCTCCTCACTCTGAGATCAGAAAAATACAGGATTGATCCCATTGTCCCAGTGTCCCAGGTAGAGACAAACACAAACTGTTGACACTGCTGCCAACAGCTGCCAACTTCTGCCTATGATATCATATTCATTTCATTGGAACTGAGGTGCTTAAACCAGGAAAGACAGACAGACAAAGCAACTTTTGTTCCAACTGCCGAGATGCCCTTTAAAAATAACCACAATCCTGGTCAGTGATCTACAGGACAACCTTTCCTGAGGGTGTATTTTTCACTGAAAAGCTGCTGAATGAAAAAGCTACAAAAAAAAAAAAAAAAAAAAAAAAGCTCCAGGGTCCCTATCATCTATCTGAATCTGTCCAAATGTCCAGGATAAGGGTGAACAACCTCGCCAGGAAAAAAAAAAAATTACCGCTTCAATTCCGTTTGCGACCCACTCAAAGCTGGAACAGGACAGAGTTGGACAATAGGCTCCGCTCGGCAAAATTATCCAGATGACTGAGTGATGTGTGTCTCTCTCACCTGTCCAGGGCCTGTGCCTGATACCTGTTTGAGCAGATAACCAGACACACACACAGACGCACACACGTGCAAACACACTGCAAACACAGGACTGACTGTATTCATATATTCGGCTCCTAGAAACTGGACTGGAACTGGATCTCACCTTCCCTTATCTTACCTTAACTTAAATTAACTCACCTTAACCTTAAAGATATTAGCAGCATATAAGTGTGAGAAGTTTCTTATCTCATTCACCTTCATTTCTTCATGGCTTCAGAAGACATTGATGCATATGTGCACACACTCCAAGGTTTATGTAGAAGAAGGCTGAAGGTCCTCTATTTATCACAACTGCTTGAGTGTTTTCTCATCCTTCATTTATTCAAGAGAAGGCGACACCTCCTGCTTCACATTCATTCATTCAGTAACATCGGGGAGGAGGGGGGGGGGCAGCTGTGAAGTGGCCTCCAGAGAGACTTCTTCAACAATACTGTACAAGCCAGAGCAAAGTGCACAAAAATAACCAAAATACTGCTCCAACTGCCCCCTCTCCTGCCTCACCCTCACTCTGTGTCCGATACACAGAATGAAATTAACATTAGCATCATTTTTTTCTTTAAATATACCTTCTCATAGATATCAACACTTCACATAAAACACATAAAAAGTGTAAAATATGGGACCTTTAATCTGCCTTCTGGTGTCTTTATGAGTTTAGCTTAATTGCTATTTCATTTCTTTAATTGCCAGCAATTACTGTTGCCATTTCTTTGTCTCAGAAATGCTGAGGAGGTGCTGATGTTGGAACTCAATTTTGCTGTGCAGATGTAGATGACTTGAGTTACAGCAGGTACAGAAAGGCCAGAAATGCTGATGAGCTGAAACATTTGCACCTTTTGTTGGTGCAGGATTCAGAGGAAAAGAAATAAAAGAATACAGATATTACTCAGGGTTGTGGAAGGTATGAGGCAAAGGTACAGGTCTTGGGGTAGTTACTAGAGGATTTTCCACAATAGGAAACAGTGTATTGAGATGAGGGTTAACACACCGCTTCTCCCTTCGCTGTTTAGAGATATTTGCACGACTCTGAGAGGTCACTTATGAAGAAAATGTAAACACTGAATGGGGCTCAGGAGAGAACATGTCCTTCAGTTTGCAGAGTTGATAGTCTGAGGTCTCCTTAGTTCAGACACTGAACTACAACTACTTCTCTGATGAGGCCACAACCCTGCACGGCAGCTCCAGCACTTTGTCCTGCAAAGGAGTTTTTAAGAGTTCGATCAAAAGACCAATGCTTTTCTTTTTCTTTCACCAAGCGTTCAACTGGGCGTCTTCATCAACCGTCCGAAATAAAACTTAAATCATTGAGAGGAAGACAAGTTAAAGCCGCATCTTTAGCTGCAAAGTTGTTGGTGGACATTTGTGCTGCAGTGCACAGACGAGACTGAGACTTTATAAAGGATGTTCAAATTTAAAGACTGTAAACTGTGTATCAAAGTGGACGTTGACTTTGCGTCTGAAAAGTAAAATACTTTCTACTATAGAGGAGTTTTAAGAGTTTTTTTGCTTTTCGATGGTGCATCTTCTTCAGACCTCAGATTTCACATTAAAACCTAAATCCTTTGAGCAGAGGTTGGACCGTGGTCCAGATCTGGAGCCGACTCACTCTAAAAGAGCTGGTTGATTGATGACGTGCTTCAAGTAAAAGGCTAAAAAAGCTGCACTTGCCCTTTCCTTATTAACACCACTGTGGTGGCTTTGGCTGATGCCTTGAATTCCCCAACTTCTGCTAAGTTTCCTCATTGATGGCTTGTCATCCAACCAACACCTGTTACCATAGTACCGATCTGGTACAAGGCTAAGAAGTTGTCTTTTATTATTCTTATTTTTTTTCAGGAAGGCTTTGTCATCGAGCCATAATTGCGACTCTAATGCCAGCGACTCTCTCAGCATGTGGGGAATGTAATTTTAACCCCGAGGCTGGTGAGTCATGAATCAACCTGTGGACACAGAGACTGAAAGATGGCCCCGTGCCCCAGTGGAGCTAATTTACTATGGATACTACAGCTTTTCTGGGCTCAGCTCAGGTTTTTTTTTTTTTTTTTTTTTTTTTATGTATAACTGAAACAGAGGAAAACTGTAAGGTTGAGACAATGGAAACCTCCAGGAACTGAGGAAGGGCCCATCAGCTGTAATTTATAACGAGACAAAAGTTCAAGATGACAAAGTCCGAACCAAAGTTCGTCATGAGGGTGAATCCTGCAGAAGCGGTGCTGTCAGGATGGATGACTTTGTTTCTCTCTGTATGGACATTTCATTGATCGGTCATTAGCGCTAATCCCTTCCTGTCCAATCACTTCTTTTTCTGTCGTCTCCAGCCTCCATTCCTCTACTTCCCTCCCCTCTTTCTATCTAATCGTTTTTTATTCATTCCACTTCCCAGCTTTCTCCCATTCTTCAGTTTCTGTTCTACTCGTATCCTCTCCTCTCATCTGTCCACCCTTTACCTTTCAAAATAAGACATCCTCCACTACGAAAACACTTCGGTGGGTGATTTAAAAAAAAAAAAAAAAACGGTGCACAGATGTTTTTTTTCTCCTCCACAGACCTCCCGTTGTTGATGCTTTAGTGGCAGAGAGCTGGAGGAAAAATTGATTCCTCGTGAACAAAGCTGTGTTCGCACCTTGGCTTTGATTCCTTTTCCTGCCAATTCTCTATCACCCACCCCCAGGGCTGCAGGAAGACTTTGTTCTCTCTGTCGTCAGGATGTCATGACCACTTATCCCTGATTTCTGATCCCAGTTGCTTGTGATGGTGATTTAAGAGTCTGATATCCCAAAAACTGCCTTTTGATTAGATTTGGTGGTGATGCCTGATCAGAGTTGCCCGTTCTTTGAAAACAACATTAACTCTAGCTATGGTGCATTCAGGTGCTGGTTACAAGGTCTTGCATAAAAAAACTCTTACACTAAGTCCTTTGTTTGTGAGCGTCTTTTAGACGACAGGTGTTTCACCTCTAAAAACAGTCCATGCTTAAAGACCACAGACTGTTTATAATAGTGGACGTAGACTCCAGGAATGAAAACTGAAGCCAAGGTACAAACCTGGGGCTTTTAAACAGCGGTTAAACCAATGGGTCACGTTGCAGGTATCGTTACAGAGGGTTTTAACCACCCAGCAGTCGCCAGCGCACGTTTGTGGACATACTCGGCTCAACACGGTAGTTGTGTGCATCATCTTGATCAGAAGTGATTGAGCTCCAGCAGCCACTCCAATCATTATGCTAATTATGCATTAGGCTGGTTATGCTTATCAAGGACCTTCAGGCAAGTTAAGAGCCGTTATGGGCTCGTTAGTGGCTTTTAGTCTTGTTAGGGGCTCATTAGAGGCCATCAGGGTCAGACACACAGCCGGGTTGCTGCCCAAAGCTGTGGTGTCAGGAAATGAGTTTCCCGTTAACAAGCTGGTCGCTGTGCTTCAGAGGGACGACGACGCTGCCTGTTGGTAAACAAAGTGGCTCTCGAAGCGGGAAGAGGAGGCCGAGCGGTGCCTCAGAGCTGTGCAGCTGCCGCTCACGTCACGCGGCAGAGCGGGAATTGAAACTGCTCATTCACTTAGCCTTCTGAGTTCTGCCTGATGCTGTGGCCCCAAGGGAAGAGATGGTGTCAGTTATTTTGACAAATGACTAATAACCGACGTTCTCTGCTGTGAACGCATGAGTCAAGAAAACATCGAACCTTAACATGTGAGATCATGTTTCGAATTTATTTATACATGAGCAGGATCTTTCCCTGATCCTAAACACAATGTTTTGTGCCTAAACTTCACCAAACCTTAACCACAGTGTTGTAACATCAGGTAAGACCTTTTCTTTTTTTCTTTGTATGTATGTTAGGCTGAGTGTGTATAAGAGACACCCATGGAGGAGGCAGGAGTCCTGGATTCGACCTGGCAAGAGTTTTTATTGTGTGTGGTTTAAGGTCTGCAAGAGAAAATAAAATTATTTATCAAACTGAAAGAACTGTGCAACAAAAAGGTAAATTAAATATGGTAACTCACAGGACGCACACAGGCTGAGGTCAAAGGGGGAGAACAACGAAAGAGGGCTGTATATATAACCTATAATTAGGGGAAATGGTGGCATGAGGAGGGCAGTTCCCAGGGAGGAGCGCTTGATGTATTCACCATGCCAAGAGTAATGATGTGACTTCTGGATGGGGAGTTGTTGACAATCATCTGCAATAAGCTTTAAAAGTGTCCAAGAAAAAGACACCATTCCCCAATCTGAGCCTAAACACACCAACAACGTCCGAGAAAAGCAGATTTTAACTGGGATATTGTCACCTTTTAGTTTTCCCAGGTTCATGAGAGAGCCTACGTTTGTACAACCAGATTCACAAAAGCAGCTTCAGAGTTGAGATCTGTGGTCTGTGTACAACAAGCTGTACGAATCCACTTCCAGGAAGACCATTTAACTTCCTCGAATGAACATCTTAAGGTTACTTACAACTCTTCTCTCTGTGTAGGCAGAAACATTTATATCTATCAGAGAAGAAAGCTTGTCAGCTTAAGTGGAGGCAGCCCATTACTGTTGACATCAGTAGAAATCACTATTTGGTATCTAAAAACCAAATAGCACAGAAAACGACATCCTCCAGGGTAAACATAGGTGACTTAAGTATGTGTGTATCCATAAGGTTGTGTTTGATGTGGCCGTAGCTAATTGATGGGAATCTTCATCACAGACCAAATATTGTCTCTGTGATTTGATGTATTTATGGGTCGACAAAGCATTAAATCCAAGAGGCTGCAAGTCAAAGTGAGGAAACCTCTTTCCACCACGGTCCCATGATGTTAAAAGCCGAGACAAACAGACGCCCCGCTGCTGTATAAATGTAGAACTGATTGTGTTTCCTTTCGTCTTTGCTGAGTTTGCAGGTAAAGGTCAAGCCCTGGATTTAAAGTGGATTCCAGCTGCACTGACATTCTGAAGATTTCAGCTGATCCCATGCATGACACATAATGTACTGACCTTTACCTTTACTGCAGCAAAAACATACACTCACATGGACACACACACTGTCGGCTGAGGTCTCTGACCTCGAATCAGAACAGAATCAAACCAAGACCCGGACAGTGTCTCTGCTTCCATTACTGCATCTACAAGTAAACAACAAGATGTGATGAAGTAAGAAAACAATGAAATGGGAGGTTGTGTTGTTTTGTCCAAGCTAACCGACTTTATTCTGGCCTGACACCCAAAACCACAAATTCAATGTCAAAATTCTTTCTCTCCCATATCCACAAGGGTTTGGGCTGTTGAAGTTTGACTGGGGGAGGAACTATTTTTTTCAGCAATCCATAGGAAATAATACATAATACACAGTGTGTATGTGGACTCTTCGTTGACCCATCAATCCAACACAACGACTTCTGTCCGTGAACTTCAGGTTCAAGGTGGGAACCCGAGATTAGAGCCAACGATTCAGTATCCAACCAAATGTGAAATGTGGTCAGGAGCTTTCCTTGTAATCCAGAGTCACCAAAATCTACTCAGTTCATCTTTAAATCTACATGAAGTTTTCTACCAAATTAGAGGAAATTTCCACCAGGTGTTGGTGAGAAATTATTTGTTTTTTTTGTTTGTTTTTTTAACTTAAATTCACGGATGGACAACCTGAAAACATCTTGCCTCTGTTGCAGAGGTAAAACAAAATCTGCAGGTCACTCACTGATGCTTGAACAGTTTATTGCTGTGAGCACATAGTGTATCAACATCTCTATCAATATCCTCGTGGAGATTTTACCCGTACACACATACACAGATTCATAGAAGCTGATTCACTCTCTCCAGCACATCCTCTCAGCTCCTATTCATTCATTCACAGTCTGTCCCTAATAGGCAAATCTTTCCTGGTTCGCTTATTGAAGTAAACCCAGCTGTAGCTACAGACATCAAGTCAAAATGTTCTAAAGGCTCTCTGCTCTGTTTCAGGTTGTGATTGTGTAGTCATCCCATAGTGCAACACAAAAGAAAAAAAAATAGGACAGGTTTCTATTTTTGAGCGTCTTTGTCAGGATTTCTTCCAGACTTTCAGAGTATGTGATGCATTTCAAACACGTACCTCAGGATATAAACCAGAGCTGCCAGTCCTCTGACATAACCTTTGGGAGCTCATCACCCCCGACACCCCCACACCCGTCCCCCATCAGGCAATGTGGGTGACACCACACACCTGATGCTGAGAGGAGTCTGTAGGGAAACACTGTTTGGTGTCATGTCATTAATTAAAGGTGCTGAGTGCTGTGTTTACTGACCCTGCTGTTTATTTGTTAACCATGTACACAGGGACAAGAACACCCAGGTTGCTAACAAGAAATACTACACAAAACGTTACAGGAGACTAACACAGATGGAAGGTTGTTTTTAATGAAGAGCTTTTACTTGTTTAGCAGATTGCAGCTTTAGAGAAGACTACGTCTTGACTGTAGTCTGCAAAATGTAGAAAACAAACCCACGGTAGCAGCTGTGTGAGACCGCGATGATCCAAAGTGGTGGTTTGAGCTAAATGCCATCATGAGCATGCTAACACACAAGCTGCAGGGACACAGCTACAATGACTGTGACAACGCTCACATGCTGATGTTCAGCAGGTTCACCCTCTTACTTTGGTGTCTTGGTTAGCTGGTTAGCACTAAAAACAGAGTACATGAGGCTGATGAATATCTGATTACTTCTGCAGGTGTTTGGTCAAAAAGCAAAGTACTGGACACGTTAAAATGTTGACCTGATGGTGGCACTAGATGAAAACTGATTACAGTTCATCCTGAGGGGAACATGAATATCTGAGCCATTTCACAGCGAACCATCCAATAGTTGTTAAGAAATTCCTTTTTAACATCAACATTAGACCAGAATCAAACAGCTGAGTATATAAACTACCAGGCTCCTTATGGTCCATCCCACATATGAAACCAGGATAAGTTACAGCAGATACTAGTGTGAATGTAACATCTGACATCACCCTCATGCTCATCCAGCTGTGACACATGTGCTCTCAGTTGTTCTCAGCATCAACCTGTCGGCTTCCAGCTGCTCATAATATAAATAGTTCACCATCTTCGACACACTGGCTCCTTATCCCTGCTCGTCCTCTCTCTCTCTCTCTCTCTCTCTCTCTCTCTCTCTCTCTGCATCTCAGTCCATCCTTAATAGTCTCTCACCTCTGTAGCTCCACTGCAGTCGCTTCATCTTTTATCTGCAGTTTGTCCCAGTGAAAAATGCAGAGTTTCAGTTGAGTTTCTCAGAAACATTCATTTGAAGCCAGAGGAGGAGGAGGAGTCAGAGCTGCAGCTGTAAATGTGCGTCACAGACGTGTTTCAGAGTGAATCCTTTCACTCAGCAGAAGTGAGACGCATTTTGAATTTCTAATTCATTTCTTCCACTTTTTCATCTACCTCTAACCAACGTACATGTCACCACACACACACACACACACACACACACACAAGGGATTTGTGACCTGCTGAAGATGTTATAAAACCAGGATTCATGTTGTAATCATGAATCAATCATATCTACATGAGTTACGACACATCCATTAAGCCTGAATGCGTCATGACTTAATTCCGTATGACTCAATTCTAACCGTTACCCAACTTCATTTCCAACTTAAACATATACGTCCAAAAGAGACGAACAAGACGAAAGTTGAAACTGTTAGTAACCGATGAGTCAATCAACAGGAAATATATCTGTAACAGTTCTGATAACCTACTCATCTTGTTAAAAACAAAAATGCCTCCAGACATGTTTTCAACAATCCTCTGCTATGATTAATTTTTTCTAATATTGCTTTCCCACATAGAAAGTGAAAAAAAAAAAATAGAGAACTAGGTCTGACGCTAATCTACCTTTACTTCCTTACTGAGAAATCTGGATCAGGACTTTAGCCCCTCCCCACCACCTGCTTAATTCAAGCAAGTGGCGACGCTCTGTGGCGTCACCCATTGGTTTGTAAACTGTTGTTTTTAAGTCTCCTGTTTGTACTTTGAGTGTCATGAACATCATGTTGTATTGAAGACTTGAAACTAGAGACTGAGACCATAAACTCATTAGGAAAACGTTTACTGAGCTAATAAATCAAGGGAGAAGTAGGGACATTTTCCCATAGACTTCAATACAACCTGACTTCTTTAACAACCAGTGGAGTCGCCCCCTGATGGGCATTAGAGAGAATGAAGGTCTCTTCAGCAACCTACAAACAAGAAGCAGGTCTTGGTTTGAGTGTCTTAGTTCTCTGATGAGTTAAATGGTCCTGATATTTTTCCTGTTTCTTCATCTCTTTTGTTACCTGTATTTTTAAATGTCCCTTTAAATGACCACATTATCCATATGAAAGCTTATATAACTGGTTACTGAGCAGCAGCCTTATGTCAGTGCTCATGAAGCATCCTTCCAGTGTCTCCGTATTGTCTTCTGACCACACAGGCAGCGGTTTAACGTGCGGTCTGTCTTGTTTAAACACAGTCTGGAAGTTGGTATTCAATGTCTCACGTAACATATTAATCAAAAGCTGGAAGGGATCTGCTGCATTGCTGCTAGTGCCAGTGCCATCTTGCTACACAGAGTTTTTCTTTTCATGATAAATTAAATTTCTGATTTACTTTTGACAAGAAATGTCACTAAAATGCCAGTGTCTCCACATGCAGCTGTTAAAAGCTATATTTTTTCATGTCTGTGACATTCAGATTTAACCTAGACATAAGAAAGCAACAGTGAAAGGTGTCGGTTTTATCTAATGTTCCTGATGTCAGTGTGACATCAACAGGTCTTTTCTCTGTCTATTTTTGCTGATGTGTAAAAAATAGGCAAGACAGCGCTGAATGTCTAGATCATACAACTGAGCCACGAGTCCACGAGATCAGTCTGTTCCCAGTCTTCAGGTCACTCAGAATAAAAAGAGGGTCACGAGGTGGACGCCATCAGTCTGTCACGCTCGCCACATTCCCGCCGGACGGGACGTAGACCGCACAGATGACAATGTTCTGTCAGGAAGCTAAAACGGGCTCATAATTGGACAAAGAATTTATAAAGCAACAGTTTCCCTAAAGTTTGTTGAGGCTGCAATTCATCAGACCCACGTTAATGTTACAATTTTATCATTCAGTTGATGCAGTGCTACAACTCCATCTTTAAAAATACAACTTGAGCAATGTCTGAGCCACTCAATAATCCTCACATAACCAGATTTTAGTTTTTTGTTTCTTTGCAACAAATATGCCTAAAATGTTGCATTATTACTGAATCTTTGTACTGTTTCACACCCAATATCAGTATCTGCCTCAAGTATCCAGGATCTGTTTGGCTGCAACGTGATGACAGATGGAAACAGTTTGAGTAAACACAGATCTGCCGCTGAGGTGATATAAAGTTTCCACAAACACATCAGTTTAAAAGGGGAAGGAACATACATCAATAGATGATGAAAAGTATCAGATCTGATTCTGGACTTGCTGTACACATGCTTCAGTGAGAGAAAACACCTGACTCCAAATCCCCTCATGTCCAACCTCTTGTCAGGTGGAGCCAAGCTTCAGAGCTCAACAACTTTTTTCTTTTTTTTTTATTATTTATGCTCTCAGTGGCGTGGGGTTGGTGCGGCGGTGGGGTTGGCGCGGCCGGTGAGGCTGACTCAGGCTCTGCAGGCACCTACAACTCACCGGCTGACACTCCACAAACACTTAAGATGCACAGAGGTTTATAATTTGCCTCTGAGCAGGGAGCTAAAATTGTATGTGCGTGTTCCCTCTTTGCATGTAAAGTCTGCTGTAGATGTCATTTCCTGTCTGCTCGTCATGAGAGAAACAGTATAATCCCTCCTAACTAATGAAACTCTCTGATGACGCACGAGAGTCTCCCCTAATTATCAATTAGCCGCCTAATTCTCCATGAAATATTTAGTCTGAGGCCTCCTCCTTTACTTGAACGCGACTTCTTAAAATGAAGCTGTGATGTGGGGTTGGGACTTCCTCGTCTTTAAATTCAAGGTCAGTTCAGTCTAGAAAGAAGCAGCAGACTAACCGAAGAGAGGAAACAAGAAAACGCCAGAACCTTGTTGTGTTTTGGGAGGAGAACCGGAGTTGACAGCCAGATCTCCCTCAGGGTGCCACATGGAGTAATGGGCTTTTGGGGTGGGATTCGATTTGCCTGTGACATTTGGAAACCAGATGAACATCCAATAAAACAGGGGTGTGCATGAAGATAACTGCTAATAAGCTTAAAGTAGTTTAATACAACAATCTTAATTCTTCCAGAGGTGAAAAGTTTAACAACGATTTAGCATTGGTGGAAACTGATGCTTTAATATGATATTATGGTAATTTCTTGCTGTTCAGGGCTACAACCGACCATTATGTGGACTGTTTTATATTTTCTCAGTAAGATGTCAATGTCCATCTCAAGTTTCCAAAACTCAACGTAACATTTTTTTAATTATGCAGCTCAGGAGCCAAAGACATTCACTTTCAATCAAGTCTGGAACATCTCACATTTCAGAGGCTGGAACCAACACATTTATAGATTTAAAGATTTTTAACCTTGTGAACATCAATATGATATTTTTATATATAATACAAGACATATGGTCAGTGAAATAACCACTATGACTAAGTCTTTCCTTCGTGAACTGCAGTGAACCAATGAACTCAATGTCTTATTAAAAACAGCTTCTCAATCGATCCTGTCAACATGTGGGGACGGTGGCTAAATAAACCTGAACCTTGTCAGTACAGAGAACCAGCATTAGCATTAGCACAACCACTAACACTGTGTCAACCACTGCCAGTTACAAGCTGACAAACAACATATGAACAAATGAAAGATGCTAACTATGCTAACTGTTGTGATACGTCTTCTGGTCTCTGATTCTGGTTTCAGCAGACTCCTGATCTGAGTCTGGGTCTGACTGAGGTTCAAACATGTGGCTGAGTCTCTCTGATGTTTCCTCCTCTGACCATCTTCATCCTCTCTGCTCCTTCACCTGTCGACCCTGAAACTATGGACTGTTTAATTGGATGTAAGCTCCAGGTCTGTAAAGTGAAGCCAATGCTAAAGAGCCTTAAACCTTCATTCTCTCTAATGACCATCAGGGGGCGACTCCACTGGTTGTTAACGAAGTCAGATTGTATTGAAGTCTATGGGAAAATGTCCCTACTTCTCCCTTCATTTATTAGCTCAGTAAACGTTTTCCTAATGAGTTTATGGTCTCAGTCTCTAGTTTCAAGTCTTCAAAACAACATGATGTTCATTTTTTAAATGATGGTCCATTTAGAGGAAAATAGACCAGAAAGCAGGGGGTGAGTTAGGGGGCGTGGCTACTGTGTGATTGACAGACTGTAGCACCCAATCAGGATAGAGTACAGAGCAGGTCAGCTCCACCCCTCACTCCTCCTCAGCTCCACCTTCTCCTCCAAATATAGTTTCTTCTGGTCTCAAAAAACCAAGATGGCCAACGGACAAATTTCAAACGACAAGTTCAAGTTCACAAACCAGTGGGTGACGTCATGGTGGGTTGACACATGGTTTCCTTCCTGTCCAGTGTTGACTCAGATACGTGTTCCTTTCACTGACACTCAGATGGTATTGAATCTTGAGCTGCTTCCAACACAATGTGCACCGATGTCAGTACAGCAGCTGCTGCCATCCTGCAGATATCTCAGACCCTACATCACTGACTGAATGACTGACTAAATGCTGCAGCTAATACAGCTACTACCGCTACAATAGTTATACTGTTGTTTGTACCTGACTGTTATCACACCTCTTCTGTTACCATGACTCCAAATACAACATCCAGCATCACTTCCAGCCCAGAGAAAACTCAGTGACGACAACAGCTGTTTTTTTCTACCCTGCTCCTTCATTCATTCATCACCTAAGCTCCATCTCCACCCTGTTTCTCTTATCTAGTCGAGAAAGCTTGAAAATAAAGCAGTGCCACTCTGTGTGGTGTTAGCTGAATGTGTCGCTCCTGATACTGATGTTTACCTTCAACTTCATGCAGCCAACAACATCACAGCTCCACCTACACGCAGACTGATGATGAACAAGGTGGGGGGTTATGTTGTGTTGCTGACAGGTCTGCTGGGCACTAAACCCTTGTGTTCGCTTTCAAACGCATAGTGTGTAACTGTGGTGCGGGATCATGGGAATGGTTGTCGCCATCTTTGCTGTGAGCTTCTCCTGGTTTTATTCCTCCAGTGACAGAGGTTCAGGAGGTTTTTCACCAGGAGCTGAATTATCCACAGAGGTCTCCTCCTCTCAAAACCAACCAACTAGGGGGTTAAAACCTATAGAAACACTGACTCAAGGGAGGAGCTGGGAGCTGAGCTCACTTTGTTAACTTAAGATCCAGACTCCCGTGATTAAAAACCTCCTCTCTTTTCTTTTCTCATTCATTTTCATACTTTATCGCTCATCAGATAAATTTTTTTTGCTCATTATATTCTCTCCATCTCCCTCTTATCCTTTCTGCTCTCTCTCTCTCCTTCTTCTCTTGCGTATGAGTACACACTCCCTCTGTATATCAGCACACACACATCCAACGCCCCTTTCTCCAAGTCTCAGCACACACACTGTGTATTCGGGGTTAAAATCCTGAATGATGGGCTGGACTCTGGACGCAGGTCCCTGAGATTAGAAATATTTAATGCTCAGGGACACGAGTGAGCTGCTGTCAGGTTATGTTTCTAGACAGTTGTTCCAAACCTGTTTCAACTCATGGAACCACTTGAAAATCTCATGTTGACAGTTCACTTGCAACCTTGTAACAGTACAGAAGCCAAATGATGCCTCGTCAGAGCACTTTTTATTTTAATAACAACCAAACATTCAGGAGTGAAACTCCGTTTTTCTTTTGTTTGATGTGGAGAGATCACTTCATTCACCATCTGTCTCTGTAACTCTTCCTCTTCCATTTTGCTGCTGCCTTTTTGCCATGATGTGATCTTTTAGTAAACATGTACACAATGTGGTCCAGCTGCTGACAACGTAAAAGCTCCAGTCATTGTCTTATCTCAGAGATGGACCTGAGGAGTTTTCCAACACTTTCACCAAACTTGGCTGTTTTCTCCGTGATTTATCTGCCCCCTCATGACCCACCAACCTGTGAAGCACTGGTCTATTCTACACCAGATAATTTATAACATCAACTCTGTAACCAGGTGTTAACCCTAAAACAGAAGTGAGGACCTTAGAAAACTACATTTACTTCCAGGAAATATCCCAATGTACGGAAAGAAAAATGACATCACTGTTCATAAATCACTAAATCACTTCTTTAAAATGTCTTTATTTCCAAAAGATCCTCACTTTGCAATAATATTAATGACATGCTTGTTTATTACATAATATCTCCTATGTTGTAGTCCACTGTATTTTTATACTAATCCTGCAGAGACTTTTTTGTGTCATTGATCTTCAGTTTGTCTTTCCTGCTGCTTTAGTCTCTTATCATCAGCGAACACCGCTGCCATCATTCAGGCAGGAATGGACATTATCTAATACTAATCAATGCTACGCCACAAATCAGCTTAAGCAGCTGTAATGATGCTGCATAGTACGTACAAGGCTCCAGAGACTCTTTGTCTGCAACTCTGGGTAAATCACAAATTCATCAAACTGTCATTTTGAAAACCCAGCTCTGCGTTTCATCTAGAAATACCCAGAAGCCTCTTCACCTGATCTAACCTCCGACTGTCCACGACTTCGGACCTGCTGAGGATCTCACATTTTTCTTACACTGAGAAAATACAAATTAGTTTTTATTTTAGAGCTTCTCACCTGCTCCACGAGGGAGCAAGGAAGGGAGGAAGGAAGGAAGGATGGAAGGAAGGACACAACACAAACATTCCAGCAAAAGGTCTTAAGGGAATATTAAGACATTTAAAATGCCCTAAAGCTCACAAAGTGGGACATGTGCATGAATTTTACAAAAGCTGGGATGTAAGAAATACTCTCATCTAAAGAACAAGTAGATGATCCAAAACCGGTGAAGGCCCCACATTCACACGGCAGCTGAGAGAAAACACTTCATCACCACCAAAGGTAAAGAAGGAAGAACACATTAAACATTAAAACACACGAGACACCGTCTCATTATCATTCACAGACGAATCACTGATAAATCATCATTCATATATTAAAGATATATTAACTCCCTGTATTATAGCTACATTAAGATATAATTTCACTACACGGTGCAGAATCTGAAACTGTCAGATAATACAGGGGTAACTGTAAGGAAAAGACTTGCACAGTAGAAAATGGAAACACTTAAGTGAAGTAGGAAGTGCCCTCACATTATTAAGAACATTTGAGCTGCACCACAGAGGTTGCACTCATCCTTCAAATTCAAAAGGTTTCAGCGCCGCAATAATAATGTAGATAAAGAAAGGCAAAGGGGTAATACTCCTCCATTTCTAGTCTTGAACCATTTTACTTTAAGTACAAAAAGGAGGATCAGAATTGTGTTAGAATTGATGACATTATTCGATTGTTAATGTTAATGCAATGATCTGTGAGTGAAGGTGCTGCTTAAATCGATAACAAAGCATTTGTCATCATTTTTATAAACTAATAACGTGTTTTGTAAAATCTTTATTTGATGCCAGGTCAAAATAAACGTGACTCATTTTGCTCTTTGTGAAGCTCAGATTTCTTCTTCATTTTTATAAATGATCATTAAAACTATGCATAGAGTCATTTAAGGAGCATCACACTCACTAAATGTCATTATACGGGATTATTTTAAGAATATTCAGTGTCATGACCAAGTGGCCTATAAAAAACAAAGCATTAGTTATATATCAGTTCATAAGGGCAGGAGGACGCCTTGTTTTCATTCAGTCATTCAGTCAAAACGTTTATTTGGTCGTTTGGGAATGAGGCGGATGAAAGTGAAGAGAAGAGAAGACAGAGAAGTTGTTCTCTGTCAGCCTCCACCCGTCCTACCTGTCTGCACTGAGAGCCGTCAGCGTGAACACCGACACGCCGACCGAGGTGAGCTGGATGACCGGGATGAGCTTGCACGCCGCCTCGCCGAACACCCACTCCTCGGAGAAGTACCGGAAGGCGTCCACCGGCACGCAGGTGACCAGCAGCAGCAGGTCTCCCGCCGCCAGGCTGGAGATGAAGATGTTGGGCACGCTCCGCATGGCGCTGTTGGTGATGAAGATCTTCACCAGGGTGATGTTGCCCAGCAGACCCACGGTGATGATGAGGATGTACACCGAGGTCATGACGCAGCGCACGGCGAAGTGCACCGTCTCCCCGCCGTCCGAGGACGCCCACCAGCCGGGCTCCTCGGTGGAGTTGTCTCCGGGCAGAGCCGGGGACAAGCTAGAGAGGAACTCGTCGTCCATGGCCGGTGTGCGGGGGTATCCACAGAGGACAGGGGCGCTCCGGAGAGGAGCCAGAGGGGCAGGAGACTTCCGGCGCTGCGGGGCTCCTCGCGCGTAAAGACGCAAAGTCAGCGGGGGGGGTTTCACTCCAAGACAACCTGCCAGGGGAGAAACTAACTTTTCTAACAACTGCACCTCACTGAGATGAGAGTGTTTACCTGCCTGACTGAGACTGAGACTGACTGAAGGGTGAGAGACGACTGATGCGAGTAAAGAGAGGGAGGCACTACTTTGACACTGGTAACAGACTCTCTCTCTCTCTCTCTCTCTCTCTCGAAAGAGAGAAGAGCGAAAGAGAGAGCAGAGAAAGGGGAGGAACTATAGATAGATAGATAGATAGATAGATAGATAGATAGATAGATAGATAGATAGATAGATAGATAGATAGATAGATAGATAGATAGATAGATAGATAGATAATGAGACCGACTCGTAATTTTAAAGAAATCTCAACTCTCTGAAACCAATCAATATATAATAATAATAATAATAATAATAATCAATATTTTCCAGCTGATAAATTGCCAGAAAAAATGTCACATAATAGAAAAATAGATGAAGACAGTGAACAATTGAGAGGATGGGAGAGATAAAGATTAAGAGATGGGGGGATGGGGGGGTCAAGAGGAAGAGTAGATTGGTCTGGGGTTGTTTTTCCGTCCACATACTTTTGGCCATGGATGAGACCCAGTGGGGAGAGAGAGAGAGAGAGAGAGAGAGAGAGAGAGAGAGAGAGAGAGCTGAATGAGACAGATGGATCACTGTGAACATAATGTGATAAGAAGAGAGAGAGAGGCAGAGAGATACTGGGGATGATGGAGAGAGAGAGGGGCAGGGACTGGAGGCTGGTGTAGAATAAATGAGCTCTGTCCAAAGTGGTTTCAGTCGTCATAATAAACGGACAGTGTGTGTGTTGGAGTCAGTGAACGTGAGGGCGAACGTCTGTAACATCACTTCACCATCGTCAAAGTGTAACACACCTGTTATCTGTGTAACCTGGGGTCTTCTGAGCCTCTGCAGGTGTGGCTGCACAGCAGTGCGTTTGGGCTTAATCCAGTATATAGTCCTGCGTATTTAAAGATAGTGTAAACATATACTATCATATAATAGTCACTGTACTTATAATAGCCACTAAACTGTTAAAGCAGCTGTTGCTTACTAATGTTTTTTAATGAATTATGGGTCAAATGATTATGTCGGTTCATTAAAAACAAAGCTGCGATGCTGAGAGCGGAGAAGTAGCTGCTATCCGACATTTAACGCCGTCACTGTTAGTTCCAGGTCAACGAACCATCAGCCTTAATGATGCTTTTCCTTCATTTCATCTCAGACTCTGCATTTTTCCACAACAGCTCAGTCAGTGATTGGAGGTAAACTCTCTCACACACACATGTCCAGGAGTCCAGAAGATGCATGAATCCCCACAGCTGAGTGGGATAAAATACATTAGGTGCTTATCTTCTACCAACACCTGCATGCAGAAAACCCAGCAGTTCACCTTCTGTGGACTAATTCACCGTATCATTAAATGTCCAGGTTTCCCGCACGTCTCATACGCCTCCTCTGATCTGGTTTGTTTCCATCACTACCAGGGACGCAGAGGGGAAAATAAAAGAAGGCAGGAGATCGAACAAACACAAAATACATCAAACCTGACTCTCGTTTCAAACCAAAACTTGTGCTGGTTTGATCCTGAAAATTAAGAATCAGGCAGATTAGTCCCAGATCAACGTCCTATTAAATGAGGCAACTGCAACGACAGAGGAACACAAAACAATTTGAACAGCTCTGGGGTCAGAAGAGTCTTTTAGTGTACAGGTCAAAGTCTGGGAGTCTGACTGCGACTCATGAACCAACCACAAGCATTTTATTTCACTTACATTTTTCTAGGTTTTGCCTCAACACCGTGTGGCTTTGCCATCTGGAGCTTGTGATTCTGCTGCTTCAGTGAACACAAATGGACTTTAAAGTTCCCTTTCACAGGCTGAGCTCGTCTCTGTCTGTGCCACCGCCGCCGCAGATGGCAGCTTTAAAGGCCTGGAGTCACTTTATTAGAGGTTTGCGTGATTCAAAGTAGGAGTTATTAGAAATCAGGCCAGTTTTTTGCTCATGTAAACTGTAATAGCAATTTGAAGTGAATAACCTGAACCAACTATTCTGGTTGTATCAGCACTGTTCTTTGCTTAGTAAACATGTTATTCATCTAGAACGAACTGAACTGTCTAGACAAAGGTGGATTCTTTTGGCCTTGGACCAGGAAGGGACAAGGGTCAGCTCTCGGCAAACAACAGATCAATGCCTACATGACTGATCATTGGTGCACACTCCAGTTTAATACATGTGCTGTTTCATATATTTTGCATGCTCAGAAAACCTCTAACATCAGCGTGAAGCGCTGCAATGTTCTTAACCCAGCTACACTTCTTCCAACTACAAATGATGGCGAGCTTCATGACTGTGTTGTGTCCTGTAACAGACATGCACCCCAAGGCCTGATCTGTTGGACACACCTCTTGCCAATGCAGATGAACTATTGAACTATTTGTTGATGGTTCCGCCTCTGGCTCCCCCTGAAACAGGCAGTAGTCAGGTTGGATTTGCTGTGGTTACATCGCACAACTTATTCATTAGTGGCATGGAAAAAGCCATGGCATGGACGGAGCCTGGGTAAAGGCATGAGCGTATTATTAGCACTGACCACATTAGTGATGATGCCTTTCCTTATCCATGAATTACAAACATCTAATTCCTCCAATGTGACAGGTATTAGCCTTCACCACCGCCCCAGGAGAGAATTTTTTTGCTGCCCGTTCAAACAATGTAGTTATGATAATTGCTCAATTCATACGACAGTTAATGGTGTGTTGACTAAAATAGGAAACCAGTTCTTAGTGTAAAGTGTCTGATTCAGATCCAGACCGTCTGTTTTGGTGCAAACCACAATCCTGTCAGGAGATCCCGGCCTATGGAAAGAATGGTGACCGAAGGAGGGCGTCACAAAGCCCTCCAGCACCCCAGGTGAGCCAATGAGAGACTTAGAGCACAATGTCTTTTAAATACAGAGAGAAATGTGGAAGTGATGATTGTGTATACACACTACAACTTAGCAAAACCATACTATGGTCACTGGTCAGTTCACAAAACGTTTTGACTCAATCCCATATAGATAATATATGTACGGTGACCCTAAGTGCTGATTATGATATGAGTTGGGAATACCCATACTGGTGTGGAAGCCCACATGTCTAATAATAAGAGAACGCCCAACCCGTGTACCACCAACATCGCACTGACTATGATGACGGAGTCTGCTAAACAAAGCAATGTTTCAAACTGTTGGACATGCCAACACATGTCTACCTCATGGTAAACATGTGTTGGCATATGACAAGGGCCACTTTTAACTCTGAGGGTGATAAAGCAGAAGCAGTTTTACAGTAAGAACCTTTGATCGTAAACCTGAAGGAACTACATGGGTAGCTTTGTTTAGACTAAAATATTATAGGAAATATGTTCAACAAGGATTAAAATATCAAATGACGTTGGCTGAAACTAACTGTCCAACAGAAAGTCAGTGGTTAAATTCTGAATGTACTCTCACACCAAATACAGCATCTATTAGAAATCAAGTGAGAAGTAGGGCCATTTTCACATAGACTTCAATACAAACTGACTTCTCCTCACAACCAGTGGAGTCGCCCCCTGATGGTCATTAGAGAGAATGAAGGTTTAAGTCACTTCAGCTTTGGCTTCACTTCACATCCCTGGGACTTCAGTCCATTTTCATATAAAGTCTGTGGTTCCCGTGGGATAGTGCCAGTCTTTGGACGTGTGGGGTGTAAAGAGGACGCTTTCCTTTCTGGGTTCAAGTATTTGTATCCCAAAGGACCCTGGGTCACATTCACTGTGTGATTTCTCTAATGTTCCTGGTATAAATAAGATTATTTGTGAGTCTTGTGTCAATGATCTGAATGGTCCTGAAAGAATCATAGAAACAACATGTGAAGTACTTTTATTCAAATGAACCAAGAAAAGGAGACTCATTAGAAATACCTTTATATTCCACATGAAAGGAGCAGGTTAGTTCATTCATCTCTCTGCACCACAGGGGGCCAGTTTAAAGGCTAAAAACATCCCCCAACCCAGAAATCCTGCACACTGCTCCTTCGAGAGTCTAGAGATACAGAAATGAAATACACATGAAATTGATTTGTCTTCTCTGGTCTGGTCTTGTCTTGTCTTGTCTTGTCTTCTCTGTTCTTGTCTTGTCTTGTCTTGTCTTCTCTGTTGTTGTCTTGTCTTCTCTGGTCTTGTCTTCTCTTGTCTTGTCTTCTCTGGTCTTGTCTTGTCTTGTCTTCTCTGGTCTTGTCTTGTCTTCTCTGGTCTTGTCTTCTCTGGCCTTGTCTTGTCTTCTCTGTTCTTGTCTTCTCTGGTCTTGTCTTGTCTTCTCTGGTCTTGTCTTCTCTTGTCTTCTCTTGTCTTGTCTTGTCTTGTCTTCTCTGTTCTTGTCTTCTCTGGTCTTGTCTTGTCTTCTCTGGTCTTGTCTTCTCTGGTCTTGTCTTGTCTTCTCTGGTCTTGTCTTGTCTTGTCTTCTCTGGTCTTGTCTTGTCTTCTCTGTTCTTGTCTTCTCTGTTCTTGTCTTGTCTTCTCTGTTCTTGTCTTGTCTTCTCTGGTCTTGTCTTCTCTGGTCTTGTCTTGTCTTCTCTGGTCTTGTCTTGTCTTGTCTTGTCTTCTCTTCTCTTGTCTTGTCTTCTCTGGTCTTGTCTTGTCTTCTCTGGTCTTGTCTTCTCTGGTCTTGTCTTGTCTTGTCTTGTCTTCTCTGGTCTTGTCTTCTCTGGTCTTGTCTTGTCTTCTCTGGTCTTGTCTTGTCTTGTCTTGTCTTGTCTTGTCTTGTGTGAACTCCGTTCCTCTGGCTCCGTTACGAGCCAACAGTGTGCCGTCAATGTGCTGTCAAGTTTGACATAGTTAGGACGAGTGACACCGGAAGCTGTGGGATTAGGCCTTCAACATAAATGTTATAACGCTGTTACTCAACCAGACTGTATGGAAACATCGTCTTGCTCAGGCTCAAGGGTACTTTAACAGTGTAAATGGGACTTGAACCCTCATGATCTTTAAGTTGACACGTGGTCAGAGACGTGTTGTATGAAAACTGGCAGGTGTTTGTATTTTATTTGTTGCTTGTTATGAGGATTTTTTTTTTATTGATTTCAGTCTTCAAGTTATAAATTCACACATTTCTTTCATTTCATTTCTTCTTCCCGCTTCAACTTTTCAGGTTGTTTTCAATTTGTGGCTCAATAAATTGTTTTATTCAAGAATGAAGAACTTTTGTGATATTACAAACCTTAGACACCTGTGACAGATATATCCTACTGTGTGCTATATATTTTACTTTTAGCCTACATGATACTTTTACACTGTAAAATGATGCTAAATGACCCTTTTCATCCACTCATTTTCCAGTCTAGTCTATTAGCCTGTCCTTTTTTTTTTTTAGCCCATTCTTTCTCAGGCGCCTGTGTTTATTTTGAATAAAGTGACCGGAAGTGCGCCGGGTTAAATCCTCCTGACTTGACTCTGCTCTCTGTCCCGCAAAGTCCCGCAACTGGCATGAGTTTGGGATCCCTGAGTGGAAAAAAGAGGGGGGAATGAACAACACGCCGCCAGGATTACGGTTGGTGTGTGGACTTCCATTTTTATTTCACTTTGCCCAGTTTTGGTTTTTGGGATTTGAACTTTGATCGTGGGTTTCTCTTGTGTTGGCGGGTCGCTCGTGGCTGCCAAGGGACTGTATTTGGGACAACAGCAGCTCCGTGAATGCTCTTCCAGAAGTATTTGCAGTGCAGGGTGTGTTGTCATCACTCTTGTTTTTGACTCTTTTTTTTTTATTTTCTGATAGAGATTTAGTCATGTGTCCATGTAAAAAAAAAACAAACAAACAAAAAAAAACAAACAAAAAAACAAAACAAAACAAAAAAACAAAACAAAACATTATCCATAAAAACCAAATAGCAAGTTTGTTTGTAAAAAGTGTCATAATGACAAAAACTGATTTATTTATCACATTTAAAGTGGAGCTATGCATCAGAATAATTCAATTCTAACTTTAACCAACAGACATTTGTTGTAAATAAAGATCCAAATCTTAAATCTAACTTTTTTTTTTTTAAATGGAAGAAAAATCCATTAAGTTCAGTTGAGCTCCCTTTACCTAACTAGGTGCATTGTATTTTTGTTGCATGTTTGCCATCTCTCTCTCTGCATTGTGTGCGACAGGAGGTTGTTTTTTTTGCTGACACAGTTCTATAGGGATTATAATGCAGGGACCACATGCCCTCCCAGGCCATTGTTGGCCCCTCAGTCTCTGTTGTCCTTTTTCTACTGAGTGAGTCAATTGATAGAGGGATAAAAGACAAAAAAAAAAAAAAAAATATGCATTGACACAGGCTTTCAGGACAGAGAGAGAGAGAGGGAGAGGGTTCAGTTGGAGATTTTGGAGCCCGACTGTTGGTGGCCTTTAACTGGTGCCAGCAGCAAATCGGCCATGAGGGCCCAGAGCAGCCCTGGAATTAAACAGGGAAGATCGACAAGCAAACCATGTCTTTAAACTACATCAAAAACTTCTATGAAGGATGCGTAAGTAGATCACAATGGCGGACTGTGGGGATTTTATTGTTTTTTTCCATCCAGTCCTGTGGCGCTGACACTTTCTAGTTTACCTTTAAAGGTCTGACAGTTACAGAGGGGCACCGCCGAACAATTATCCCTCTCGAGGTCTAAAATGAAAAGACATTGATCTGTTTTTATTCTTAGCTTTTTTAATCCATCTTCTTTTGCCTCTGTCTCCGTGTAGCTGAGTGACATATTTGTAAGGCAAAAAGGCTCTTTGCTTTGTGAGAGTGTCACTTCGGCCTTTTTGTGGTAAACACGACTCAGTGTTAGTGTCAGAATAGAGCAGGTAAAGAGAGGAGATGGGAAATGTTTCCTCTGAATGGGTTTTGTTTTAGCCTTCAGAGCTCAGGGCCTCAGTGAGCCACTGTTGCAGCTGCATTTATCTGGCTGACAGAAGCTTTTTCTCTTTGTCTCTGACTGTGTGTGTGTGTGTGTGTGTGTGTGTGTGTGTGTGTGTGTGTGTGTGGACATTTGTGTGTTGCATGTCTGTGGTTTGAAAATGTGAATGTTTGTGTGCATCATGTATGTGTCTTCCTGTGCACATCATGCATGAGTGTTGCATTGTGTAATTGTACCTATGTACAATGTGAGTGTTGTTCACACTTGCTTACACGTGTCTATGTGTCTTTGTGTGTGTGTGTGTGTGTGTGTGTGTGTGTGTTCCAGCTCAGGCCTCCTACGGTGATAGGCCAGTTCCACACCTTGTTCTTCGGCTCGGTGCGGATGTTCTTCCTGGGCGTTCTTGGCTTTGCTGTCTATGGGAATGAGGCACTGCACTTCAGCTGCGACCCTGATCGCCGAGAGCTCAACCTGTACTGCTACAACCAGTTCAGACCCATAACACCTCAGGTAGGACTAAACCAAGCCAAGCTAAACTAAACTAAACTAAACTAAACTAAACTAAACTAAACTAAACTAAACTAGATTCAATTCAATTCAATTCAATTCAATTCAATTCAATTCAATTCAATTCAATTCAATTTGTAACCTAACAATAATCATGTAACATAAAAATTGTATTACAGAAAATTTATAAAATTTATAAAATTGTGGACAACAAAAACTAAAAACTAACAACCGCAAAACTAAACTAAACGGCTTCAACAGGCTGTAATTTGGGAGCATTGACACATTGGGTCAAATTGGCCCGGATGGCCAATTTGACCCAATGTGTCAAGTAGTGAAAAATAAATGTACTAATATTCTTTTCCCTTTTTTAAACTTTGAGCCAGCTCTACCTGTTCACCCTTCTTCTTTTTTGCTTTGCCCCACCATCTGTTTCATGTTTTTGCTATTCTTTATCCTATTGTCTCCCTCCACAGACTTTTCTCCTTATTTCTGCCCTCCAGGTCTTTTGGGCGTTACAGCTGGTAACAGTACTAGTTCCTGGAGCGGTGTTCCACCTCTACGCAGCCTGTAAGAACATTGACCAGGAGGAGATCCTTGAACGACCCATATACACTGTCTTCTATATAATTTCTGTTCTCCTACGCATCATTCTGGAAGTCATCGCCTTCTGGCTACAAAGCCACCTCTTTGGTTTTCAGGTCTGTCAATTTTATTTTTCCTTTAACTTTATGAGCTCAGTAGAGTGCTGGTCCAGGTCATAGCCACATATCCACACATTTTCAAGTTGCTTGCCATGATAGGGTCATTGGGGCAAAAGGCACTCCCCCATGCCGACCAGGAGATGGGATCCTCCAGCCTATCCTGGGCTGCCAATGGTTCCCTTTCCAATTGGTCAAACCCACAACAGCTCTAAAGCGGAAATCATATCAACTGGCCTTTCTTAGTTTAACAGAGCAGCAGCTCAACCGTGGCTTCAAGTCATTGGCATTCCCAAAATATAAAAGCAAACGAACCTTCAAAGAAAACTCCAATCCATGCAGTTGTTGAGAAGGAACAGACAGACTTCAGTACGACGTAGTCCCAATCCAATGTTCAAGATCCAGTCCAGTAGAAAAAAGAAAATTCAACTCCTGTCAGTAAAAGATTGAGGAGGAGTGCTGTTGGGCATTCAACCAGCTTTGTGTCAATGGTAGGTAAATGCTGAGAACATTTTGTTGGGTGTGTCTGATACATGCAGCCAGCAAGTGCTTTGTATTAGCCAACTAGAGTATCAGTAAATAATAGTGTGTCATCTGTATATATATATATATATAT
>CM076665.1:21068251-21115751 GCA_038496675.1 Rachycentron canadum
CTGATTGGCTGTGACATCACCCACTGGAGCCAATAGGAGTGTCCCATGTAGAGACGTGACTCTAGACGTCTCTATCAAAGATGGAGGATGAGAATGGATGGATAAACACACAGAAGTAAAGCAGCAAAGCTCCAGTCAAAGGCTCAGACTCATCCAGATCTGAACTAACTTCCTTTATGAGTGTGTCGACTGAAGTAAGTTTCAAAGATGGATAAATCGGGGCTTGTTAGAAAGAGCTGATTCTGTTGTTTAAGGAGAATAGAACATGTCCTTATTAACAAAATTTCAATAACCAAATTGCAGGAGAAGGTAAAATATGTCACCACACACCATAATTGTTTGCTGCAGAGATGCAGCAGCTTACAAATCGTATTCACCAGATGTGATGGAGGTCGTATATACATTTTCAAATCTTTTTACTTGCAAAATGGCCCCGGACGAGTACTTGAGGGAGGCGTTAGTGAAACTTCACTCACTGGTGTTGGTATTCGTGTTTGTGGAGCTGGTGGCCCAGTCAGGGTGCAGCAGGAACCTGCAGGATGCAGATCAGCATGGTGTCTCACAGTGAGCTGAAGTGGACCAGTGAACCAGCCAGACCACTGGAGGTCAGCAGCACCACGTGGCTGGGCCTCTGAGCCGAGCTGTGTGTCTGTGTGTGAGTGTGACAGGATGAGAGAGGGAGAGGCCATATGTTGTCATGAGGGCATGAGGCTCAACTTTCCTGAACGTGGTTGTGTGTTGAAGATTTGGTGCTTTTCTGTCTGTTGCTCTGGATAGTAGAAGGAAACTGTCGCAGCTGAGAAGAAAATAAGATGGAATCAACCTATAAAACATAAGTTTAAGAAATTAAACCTGCAGTTGTTGCAGCTCTGGTCCGTCTCCACTGTATTTCCAGCCTCTTCCTCAGACATGTTGGTTTCTACCATCAATTTCCCCAGAACAAATTTAAGACAGTCACTAATTGGCTGAGCAGATGGTTACAAATCTGCCACCTGGAGGAGTTTGGGTTGATTGGAAATTAGAGACACGCTCGCACAGTCTCTGACAAACCCGTATTATAAAGTTGTAGACTGGTGATATTTTAAACAT
This sequence comes from Rachycentron canadum, assembly GCA_038496675.1. Classification (NCBI taxonomy): domain Eukaryota; kingdom Metazoa; phylum Chordata; class Actinopteri; order Carangiformes; family Rachycentridae; genus Rachycentron; species Rachycentron canadum. The sequence goes on from CM076665.1 coordinate 21,069,341, forward strand.
TCAGGTCTCTTCAGCCTGAATATACCGTTCTCTCTCTTATTTCTTTTTCTCGCCTTTCTCTCTCCCCCTCTTACCCCAGCTTCCTGTATCAGTTTTTTTCAAGTTAAAAGCCCCCCTGTAGAGTCTTGTAATTGTAACTTAATGATATTACACTGTGGTGGTGGTATTAATTACTGTTTATTTCTTAAAACACGGCCAATGAGGATATTTTGGCTGTTTCTGAATACTTTTGATTCTGCCTTAATATACCATGTTAATATTGTTACCCATGCCATTTGGATGTGGGTGGTGCTTGGGGGCGTGGCTAGGGCAGTGACTTTGTTGTGACATCACAAAGTCCTGACAGACAGTTTTAGGACTCAGTTTCTTGCACTTTGGTACTTTCACAGTATTACTATAGAACCTAATATAAGATCTGCTCTATAATCAAAGATGGGCTCCACCTTTAGACTGTATGGGACCTTTGTACGTGAAGCTTTCAAAACGTGTTTATCATGAAACCTCTGCCAATCCCTCAGCATCAGAAACCATCCCTTCAGTCTTCAGGGCTGAATCAGACGGGGCCGTCATGCTGCCGCACTTTTGGTCTGACAGTTGGCGCTTGTCATCCATCACTTGGCCTCAGCCCTACATCAGCAGGTCCAGCTAAATTAGCCAGCTAATGCCAGACAATATTTCACCTCACCTCCACCCCAGAACAGCCTGATCAATAATGGGTTGAGTCAAATTCATGATTTGTGTAGCTGTAATGAAGCGGCGTGATTCGCCAGCAGCTCTCTGGTTGACACCGTTTGGCTGCGTTACAAATGGCGTTTCACACAGATTGGATCATCGACGTTATAAATGAGCTGCTGAGCTGAGGTTAAACACAGGTACGCTACCTCTGACTTGGGGGAATAGAAGACAGAATGTTGTTTACTTTATTTGAAATGTATTTTCAGCGTTTGTTTATGAGCTTGTTTTAGAGTTGGACTGTTTCCTCTTCCAGTCTGCCTCAAGTGTGAATATGAAGCAGTTTGTAATCGTGAGAGGAGCCACAGTTAAAGTGTTTCTCCTTCTCGTAAAGCACTGATTAGTGAATCAAAAGGAAAGCAGGGCGTCTACCCCCTCCCTCCCTACCTCCTTCCTGTTCCCACTGAACTTGGAGCAGGGCTTGCTCAGATCAAGTTGGAATGAGAACTGACAAATCATTTGTTCAAATTAATTCAAAGGCAGCCCACACTGCCTCCCAGGCTGTCTACGCCATCTACACAACCGATGTTTCCCTTCATTCGCAGGGTCTTTGCCTCCTCACTCGAGTGACTTTAAATTAGTTGTTGTTGTAACGTTAAGCGAGTGCTCGTTGGATGATCAGATTGCCCTGGACACTGCCCTCCGCCCTCCACCTCTCTGACTCCAGATTAGTTCCAAGATTGGGTCCAACCATTTCTGAAACTGATGATTGGATGTTCACACCCACGTCGCGCACTCGTCAGCTGTGTGGAAGTGAGTTGGGAGTCAGCATGGGATGATATGAAAAATCATCAATATAGGACACCTCTGTTATTAATGAAAAACAATAAAAAAAATATTCAATGAGATCATCATAAATCATAAGGTTCCCCATGTTTATATGAAGGAAATTTAGCTTTTCTTTTTTTTTTTTTGTACCAATGAAAAACAGCTGTTCCTTTATGTCGGAGAATATGACTTGTAGACCGTGCTGTCTCTGTAGCAACACAATGCTTATGGTAACAATGCACAATCATGTTGTGACACATTTTACCTTTATCTTGCAATTTAAATATTGCACATGGCCATAATGCAATTTCAATTATATTCTGATTAATTGTGCAGCTCTACTTTTATTGTAGTATCAGCTATAGATACCTTTGATTGAGCATAAATCGGACCCTATTGTAATGAAGTTAGATTAAAAACTGTTTTGCTCACAGTTCTTAGATAGTGTGGTGTCATAATTATCCGTTCAGCTGTTTTTGTTTTTTTTTTCCATTTGACTTCAAGACATCTCTTTGTAGGGTAACGCGGCACAGTGGATCAGAGTGACGGTGCATTTTCCTAACACCCTCTGTTGGAGCACAAGGAACAGCCTGTTGCTCTTTTACACAGTGAATTTTAAATTTGAGCTGACACTGACTGACAACTGGTCACCCCACAGGCTTCAGGGTTTTCTTTCTTCAAATGAAATAAGTGCTTAAACCAGAGGGCGTTGCAGGACACGTACTGATTGTCTCATGGTTTATTAAACTCATGTTAAACCAGTCGTCGCATCAGAATCAGTATTTACCTTCAGTGTTTTCTCTTGCTCATATTTAGACCCTTCATGTTTTATGCAGATGGCTAACACTGACATGTTGTGCTGTAGTAAGTCCTCTCCTCTGGCCATATTTCCCTCTCAAACACACTCAAACTGAGACACACACACACACAGCAGTGTAGCTCTCCCCAATAATACCGCCCTTGTCATTTATGTGACGGAGCGACTCCCTGGCCCAGATTCAGATTGGCACAGATTCCTCATGACCGACGTCAAAATTGCGTCGAGGCCGTGGCATCCTGCCAGCACTGGTTATACTAGTGTTAATTATTCTTCTACTGAACATATTCACTCACAGCAGCACATTGGAAGACAGCTGTCGCACTAAGATAAGAGTCTAAACAGCCTCAAACAGCCGTTCATCAGGAAAACTCCTTTTTCTAACACTGTGAGTTTGGGGTTTAACTATTTGTTCTGGAAAAATGAAGCCGTCTCAAAACAGCAATAATACATCATTACCGCCTTAACTTTGAGAAGCTAATATTACTGCAAACAATGGATGAATAGTGAGAGAGGCTGCCTCTGATTTATACACTAGTGGTGATGGTTGTGAAAAAATACATGTGCATTACATGTTTTCCTGTGGTGACTCCCTCTCTTGGAGAGTAATTGGAATAGATTGGGTTGAACAGATATATAGACTTCAACCCAAACACTGTCATAACAAATCAAGCAGTAATGGCAACCCCATCCTAAAAAAAAAAAAAATAAAATAAAATTCCCCTTTAGAGCATTTGTTTTTGTGTCTCCATCTCAAGAGCCACAGATTCGACTGATAACGGGAACGTGTTGGCTTGACTTGGTTGTCTTGGTTCAATATTTAATGCTTTCTGAATATTTGATATAATCACATATGGGAGATATTTTTCATATTTAAAAACAATTTAACCTGAAACATAAAATACAATAATTGAATTATGTATTATTAAAAAAAAAAAAAAAAAAAAAAAAAAACTGAAACACAAAATACAACAATATAACATGATTAAAAACACAGCTCCTCGCAATAGTTTCATAAATCGTGATGTTCACTGACATAGAATATCATGATATTTCCCACTATATGCAACATTTTTTTATATCGAAAGAAACATGCTTGAAACATAAAATACAATTATTTAATTGCATATTATTTAAAAAAAAACAAAAAAACAACACAAAATGAAACAATATCACAATATTATAAAAACACCCCATTCCACAATATTGTATGTATTTAGATTGTTGCAGTTTGTATCAGTCAAGCATCCCTTGTTATCTTATCAATCCCCTTTTCACCTGGAGGATATGAGTTATGGTGTCTTTGTAGCACCACAATGAGGTTGTGATGCCTTTTTTTTTTATCAAAAACAAAAAAATTTATGACATGGGTATTGCACTTGGGCGAATAGTGATTTTGATAATATTTTTGGTTAATTGTTCAGCCCTAATTTATCAGATGTCAGAGAAGAAATGCAAGGAAGCTCAGGCACTCACATCCGTTCTTAAAGACGGGAAACAAAGCGACTTTACTGTTTTCCTTTGTGTAAACTGGCTCCAGCAGCAGCAGTCCTTCTTCTGAAGCTTATCGTTTAAGTGTTATGAATGATGTAAAATGGAAAAGGAAGCAGAAAATCCTCTGGCAGTAAAAAGCATTTTCTGACTCTAATTACATGCGTGAGAAGCAGGAAAGAAGCACAGCAGAGTGGAGTGCGCCACCAAAGACCCTGTAATCTCAGTAAATAACAGTCTGAAAGGTTGTTACGGCCATTTTCACCAGTTACAAACGCTTTGCTGTTTTCTTCACAGTAATGGCCATAAATAACAGAGGAGCTGTAGAAACGTTCACCACAAGAATTATTCACTGAGAACAATCACAGTGTCTAATGTCAAATTACGTTGGATAATCTGCCCTAATTCATCAGAGATGTATAAAATATGTGTATTATTATAGGTGACTCCTCCAGGCACAGCAGTATTGTAGTGAGAAGATATTTCTCACTTATCAGAGAGGTGTTTGATAAAACATGATTACCCATGAGCCTGACAGGCGCACAGCATATAGTGTTCTGGAGCTTTAGTCTCGTTTGGATTGGAAACGTTTCCCCTCAGACTAGTGTGTGTTCAGACCACAGACTGGCTATAACAGTGGACGTAGACGGCCAATGCTGAAGAGACTTAAACCTTCATTCTCTCTAATGACCAACAGGGGGCGACTCCACTGGTTGTTAAAGAAGTCAGACTGTATTGAAGTCTATGGGAAAATGTCCCTACTTCCTAATGAGTTTATGGTCTCAGTCTCCAGTTTCAAGTCTTCAATACAACATGATGATACTAGTCTAATACAGAGCAGGTCAGATCCACCCCTCACTCCTCTTCAGCTCTACCTTCGCCTCCAAATGTGGTGTCACGTGGTGTCTCTTGTCTGTTGGTTTTTGTATTTGTGTTGTGGCTTTTGCATTGTATTGATCCGGAGGGAGGGAAAAAAATGACAAAACTGAAAATGTAAATTAAAGTGAGGCTGGACAATCTTTTATTGCAGTTACATGATTTAGAAAATAAGGTCCTTCACTGCTAATCAGTGAATTGTGATTAATCCAGATTTGTTTGCACATTAAATGTATACACCTTGATTACAGGAATACAATTAGGACCAAGAGCAGCAGCACTCTATAGTTAAATACTAGAGAAAGACAAATAAAAACTAAACTTAATTATATTAAACATAAATATACCTGTTTAAAAAAGAGCTGGAAAGATAGAAACACATCTAGTAACCTGTGTAAAAGTTTATTTTAGAGATTCATTGATTCTTTCAACTGCTACAGGAATAAACAACAGGCTTTTTAGTCTAATTTACTTTTTGAGTAGGTATAATTGGAAAAAGAAAAAAAGATGATTGATTTTAAAATGAACTTAAAATGTAAATTAAAACAGCCCTGAAACCCTGATTAAACTGTGTGCGGTTGGTGAACTGGCCCTTTAAGACGGAATGGGTGAGCTGTTACAGATGTGACATCATCACACCTGTGACATCATAAAAGAGTTAATATCTTCACGTTACATCATCACAGATGTGACATCATCACAGACGTCACAGATGTGACATCATCAGACATCACAGACGTCACAGATGTGACATCATCAGACGTCACAGATGTGACATCACAGACGTCACAGATGTGACATCATCAGACATCACAGACGTCACAGATGTACATTAGACACCTGTTCCAGTGCACTGTGTATCAAACAGCAGGACTCATCCCAGCTACATTCAAGACTAATCGTCAGTGAAGCGAAGGCATTTTCTACCATAAGAAAATGAACAAAGAGAAATCAGGAGGACTTTCCCTGATGGAGGCCATGAACTCTTCGTGGAACGCACGAAAACCTTTCTCTGAGAACATCTGTGATGTTGAGGAGCTCGAGGAAATTGAGGAGGAGTTTGTGGAAGAAATGGAGGAAGAAGTTTGTAGCTACACTTCTTCTTTCAGTCAGGTAAGAAATAAATGTAGCTAATATTAACACTGTAAAACAAAAAAAAAAACAAAATTCAGTTGAAATTTGTTTTGAATTAACTGGAATTGTATCGATTCTAATCCTCAACTGAATCTCCATAATCTCATCAAGAGCATACATGTGATGAATTAAAATAAGATAATAGATTCTTCATATACAAATATTATTTAAATATTGACAGTACAGCATAAAACCAATCATTTTATGTGGCATGAGATAGAATAAACAACAAACTAATAATCACTTTATGTTTCACAGACTAGTAAATCTGAGAGATCAGAGATATGTGATAGTCTTCAAGAAGAGGAGGAAAGAAAAGCCCAAAGTGCTTTTGAGGAGGACGTGAAGATCAAAAAAGATCAAGCTCTGCAGAAAAAAGGTCTAAAATGGGAGAGAAAGGAAAAAGCTGCTCTTGAGGAGCACATGGAGATGATCAAAAAAGATCAAGCTCTGCAGAAGAAAGCTCTGAAACAGGAGAGAAAAGAAAAGGCTGCCCTTGAAAAGGACATGGAGATGATCAAAAGGGATCAAGCACAACAGAAAAAAGCTCTCAAACAGGCACAAAAAGAAAAAGCCGCTCTTGAGGAGGACATGAAGACAATCAAAAAAGATCAAGCACAACAGAAAAAAGCTCTGAAACAGGAGCGTAAAGAAAAAGCTGCTCTTGAGGAGGACTTGAAGACAATCAAAAAAGATCAAGCTCAACAGAAACAAGCTCTGGAGCAGGAGCAAAAAGAAAAAGCTGATCTTGAAAAGGCCTTGAGGAAGGAACAAGATGAAAAAGCCAGTCTTCACGTTGAAATGGAGCACATGAAGACACAAGCTGCTGATCTTAGGAAGTCTTGCCAAAAGCAGACGTGCAGCTATGTGAAGCTTCAGTGCAAAATGAGAAGAATGTCAGCTGATCTTGAGGAGGACAAGCAGCTGATTGAGAAACTCAAAAATGATCTGTCCTCCAGTCAGAACAAAAAAGAAATAACAGAGCGTGATGAAGCCAATTGTGCCAAAATCAAGGCACTCGAAGAACAACTCATTGACCAAGAGAAGGAAAGTCTTGAAAAAGACAATGAAATTCAATCCCTGCGCTTCATTATTCAGAATCTTCAAAGTGAAGTTGAAGCCAAGGACAACACTGTTTTCTCGCTGCAACACAAAGTTAACCTGTGGGCCTCAGACCTCAAAGAGGAACAAATGAAAACCAGCAAACTACAAGAGGACTATGCGGCTGCTGTCTCCCAGCAGCAGGAGGAGGCAGAAGAACTGAACCATCTGACTCATGAAAACCAACAACTGGCTTCTGAGAACAGGAGGCTTCAAGGTGAACTTGAGGATGCCCTGAATGAGAGAGAGCTCACTCAAAAGCTACTCGAAGAAGACAAAGAAGCTTGTAGCAGACTTGAGGAGGCTGTTCAGAAAGAGAGAGCCCGGTTTTTGAGAGCATATAAAATGATGAAGAAGCAAGAGAAAGAGATCTCTGAAAAGACTTTGGCTTTAGAAAAGAGCAAGACACAACTGAAAGAAGCCTCTGCGTCCTCCCAGGGCATTATGTACGACATAGAGACGCTAAGGATGGAGAATGCCGATATCAGGGCTAAGTTTAATGCTATGGAATCAAAATATGACAGAATAACGATTAAACACAGTTCTCCATGTGTGTGCTATGAAGAACTGATGCAAAATCAAAAGCATGAGTATCAAGGAACCATTGCTAAGCTTGAGCGCCTGGTAGATGACCTCAAAACACGTCTATCAGAGAGCAAGCCAAGACAAGCGGAACTTGAAGATGCCCTGAAAAAGGAAAAGGCACGTAACTCTGACTTGCAGCAGCAAGTTGATCAAAGTGCCTCTACTCTTGAAAGAGAAAGGGCCACATGTGACAAGTACCGTGTCAAGCTTGAGGAAGCTTTCAACAAGCAGATAGAAACACTGCAGGAACAACAGGAACTGGCCTTGGCCCTCCAGAAAGCCCAGGACAGATTGTCCAGACTTCAGGAACAACAGATGGCAGAGTCAAACAACCATAAGAAAGAAACCTCTGAGAAGCAAGCTACCATCGCTAAGCTTGAGCACACGTTAGATGGCCTCAGAGCAGGCCAGTCAGAGAGCAAGAGCAGACAAGCTAACCTTGAAGAAGCCCTGAAACAGGAAAAGGCACGAAGCTCCGACCTGCAGCAGAGAGCCGATCAAACTGCCTCTGCACTGGAAAAGGTAAAGACCACGTGTGAAAAGTACCGTGTGGAACTGAAGGAAGCTCTGACGAAGCAGATGGAAACGCTGGAGGAACGGCAGAAACTGTCTGTGGCCCTCCAGAGAGCTCAGACCAGCTTATCCACCCTTCAGCAACACCAGGAAGAGTCGAGGCTTCAAATCAGACACATCAGTGACATTGAGCTCAGGCTCAAGGAGAAGGAACTTGCTCTAGATGAGGCATTAAAGGCTCAACACAGCCTGCAAAAGGAACACGTTGATCTCAGCAGGAAGTACAGCGACATTAGTTCCAATTTTTGTGAGCTGCTTAAAACTCGTAGTGCCTTTCCAACTAGAAATGACAGGCTCAGCTATGGACACGGGAACCCCCGACCAGAAAGTTTACTTCCATTCACCTTCACGGTGTAATGGTGGTAAATCATGGTCACTTTTTCCTGACCATGTATTTTATTTTGATTTCGGTTCAATAAATAAAAGTGATTTAAGTTTAATTTATATGGTAATGTAAATTTTTTTTACCTTTCATATTCATTGTGGTGACCATCCTGATCACAGGGCCGACATATATAGACAAGCATCCATTCACACTGTTGCCTGTGGGCAGTTTATAAATATGGAAAGAAAAAAGTGGTTTGAACCCTGAACCTTGTTGCTGTGAGGTGATGGTGCCCTAACCACTAAACTGTTGTGTTTAAATTCAGTCATTATTAATCATGGTGCTTCAGATGTTCATCTGTGGTGAATTGATGACAACGTGGGTGCTTTTAAATGCCATAGCTAAATGTAATTCTTAAAGATGGCTGCTCTTGAGAGATAAGAGGACACGTCTCTGACACAAATCAATGTGACATTGAAGTAACTGAGCTTTTTTCATTGTTAAGATACATTGGTCAGACAGATTCAAGATAATGTTCAATAGTGACAGCCTGTCACACGTTTAAAACGTAGTACCCTCAATGGCCACAGGAGGGCTGGAGCAGTTAGGGGGCAGTTTAGCCACATCCTCTCTGCTGTCAAAGCCTTCTGTGTTGCAGTTCATTGTCTGTGAACAGCTAAAGTGAATGTTGCACTGTATGGGTGTAACACTACAAAGAACGTCTTTGTCGACTTGCTTGCTGACTTGCTTGCTGACTTGCCTCAGTAGCTGAGGACCAGCTTGGCTGGACGTCTCCCTGCGCTGACTGGTTAACTGCTTCAGTGTCTTCCACATGAGTAACATGCCTGCATGTGTGTCACACTGCTGCTTTTTTTGGGGGGGGGTACTGAGTGGTGGGACAGGCCCCCTGTGGCTGTCCAGTGAAATGGGACATTGTTCGGCTGATGCTTTGCAGGACAGTAACACTGTGCTGTGACTCAAACACTAAACATGAGGTGGAAACTGGGATTTAACAGGCTCAGTGCTGGAAAAATGTAAATGTAGTTGCCTGGTAGATTCCACCATAGGACAAACCAGGATTTAGAAGGAATTTTGAAATAGAGCTGCACAATAGATTGAAATATAATCAAAATTGCATAATGGCCAAGGGCAATATCCAAATCACTGGAGCTGCAAAAACTGGCAGGAGCTGAGAGACATCACAACCTACAAATCATATTCTCTAATAACTAAATAATAATAAAATTCTGTGAAAATGATGCAAAAAAAGACAATTCCAACCGAAATCGTATCTCAATATCTGGTAAAAATAACCGCAATATAGAATTTTTAAATTTATTTATTTTTTTGTGTTTCGTATTGAAATAACATGACTTTTCTTATATAATTATATTTAATTTGCGTAATGACATGTTCTCATTTCAGCTCAATAAGGGCAGTGATTGGTCCGTAACAGTCCATTTGAAAAATGTGCTTGATTTTAGAAGTATGAAATAAAAAGTGTAGCTCGAGTTTCCATTTTTTCTTTTTGAATGAGGCAAACCCTCAGTCAGTGAAGACATCAGTCAGTCAGCCTGTTGTCTCTTTGGAGGGTTTATGGTGATAATCGTGCGAAGAGAAGAATCTGTCCACAAGATTAATTGGCAGATGAGAGATTGTGGGAATTGGAGTTCTGTCCCTGGCTCGGGTCGAGATCTTCCTGGTTCTTCTGTGTGTTCAGTGGAGTAAGAGGAGGAGGAAGAAACGCCTCTTTGCAGTTCTTGTGAAAAACTCACCAGGACTTTTTTACGTGATGAGTCTTCCACATGACTCAGCCAGACGTTCCAACGAGGCCGTGGAGGAATGGACTTTACTGAGCAGTAAAAAGTCGTCTAATCCCCTTTTTATCTTTGCCCACCCCTCTCTCCTCCCTCCTGCAGGTCGGCTGTATGCGATGCAGACGGGCATGAAGCTGGACAGTAAAACACCTGAGTGCCGAAAGTTCCTGGTCAAACTCATGGACCAGCTGGAGTCGGTGAGTTACTTGTACTACTGACCTACTTCTGTCCCGTTTGTTCCTGTGTGGGGTCCCACAGTGGATGTAGGGGGTGGTCTATGGGTTTTTAAGGTCAAGGTAACTATGACCTCACAAAATCTTTTTTTGCCATAAGTCAAGAAATCATATGCATGTTATGTCACAATTAACAACAAATGTAAAATGATGTAATGATCCAAAAGGTCAAAGGTCAACTTCACCTTTAATGAATCAGGGCCACAAACCAAACACAATCACTCAGTTCACATTAAAAATCCTTTAAATCAAATATTTCCACGTATCTGTGCTGCTCATTGATTTGCAACATTGCCTGAATTACTGAAATGACCTAATGCCCCCCCCCCCCCAATACTGTAGCTAGGACAAAATAAACAAAAAAGACAAAGTTCTCATAAAAAAATAACTTGAATTCAAGGATACACCATGGAAGTTCAAAAGAATCATGAGGTGTCTGCAGAGGATGTAACTGAAAGGTTGGTGAGAATCTCGTCTGGTTTCATATTCATTCATACACAAAATGCCTCCTGAGGAATAAAGGTGTTCAGCTGTCATTATCAGCAGACATCAGTATCCAGAGGTGTGTCTGTTTTGATATGGAAAACACTGTTACACACAGGCAGAGCCGCTGGCTACCTCTAATGTCACCGATACCACAGCACCACATGGATGAATGGCTCTATTCTTACAAAACACACCACAGAGCTCTAATGCTGGGCTCCACTGTAACACAAACACACACACACTAAAAGGCTTGACATTTGCCTGTTGTTCATCAGTGGCTGGGCTGGTCGCGGTGGGTCTTCCCAGAGGTTTGAGGTTTCCTTCCTCAGAGATGTTAACTACACCACAGTTACTTGTACCTGCCAGGGGGAGTAGTGTGTTTCAAAGCGCCCCCTGGATGGTGGATGTACAACAGAGCAGGAAGATAACTGTAAGGAAGATAACTTGGTGATTATGAACCTTATTTCATGCAACAGGGCCTGCATATAAAATGACTGGAGGCTCATTCTTCACCTAAGAAACAACAGTTGAATTAAATCTGTATATTGCACTTTAGAAAACATTCAGAATATGAGATTTCAAGAAGAACAAACTATGTAACCTTTCAGGGAGCTAAAAGTCAGTTTTTTTTCCCCCAGTCCTACCTGTTGACAATAATAACAGCTGCTCCTCAGCCTAACTCTGTGATTAGTTTCTTGACCACGCTGAGAGACAGACAGAGACAGAGACTGACTCTGTTGTTGATATTCAGGGACAGGTTCTCAAGGCTGTGTCCGATTTCAGAACCTCAAAAAATGACATCTCTGCTGTTCACAGCTGATGTTGTTCTGTCGGGTTCTTTAGAAAGTGACCTCCAGTGCACACCGGGGCTGTCTGCAGCTGAGCTTGAGGCAGCTGGGGTGAAAGTCAGCACCTTCGGGTCAGAGGCTATGAAAACGGTGGGTTGCTCCCTTCGTGTTGGGGGTGAGTTGTTCCTCCGAGGGAAGGAGTTGGGTAAGATGGAGTGGGAGATTGACAGACCAATTGATGTAGAATCAGCTATAATGAAGACTTTGAACTGGACAGTTGTGGCAAAAAGGGAGCTGAACCGGAAAGTAAACCTCTCAATTCACTCTGGGTAGTGACAAGTGGCTGAAACAGGGTCTCCTCCACAGAGTTAGAGGGAGGGGGAGGAACTTGAAAATCCAGACTGAGCTTCGGATAAAGTAGAGCTACTGCTCCTTCATGTTGAAAGCACCAGGGGTGGTTCCTGGACAGCGTCATTTCGAGGTTCTCTGGTCATGTCCAACTGGGAGGAGCCCCGGGTAGACCCAGAACTCACTGGAGGGATTACATTACATATCCCACCTGGCCTGGGAATGTCTTGGGAACTCCCCAGGTGGAGCTGGAGAGTGTTGCTGTAAACAGGGAAGTCTGGATTCCCTCCTAAGCCTGCTGCCATCGAGACCTGACCACAGATAGGCAGAAGAAGATGGATGGATGGAAACACAAGGATCATATCTTATTACACATTTGTCTCATCCAGTACAAATGACACTGGATGCAATAAAATCTGTTTCCATTTGTTCTCCGACCTCATGAGCGCATATTCATATTGCCTGTTTAAAGCTGGTTGAGGCTGGTGCTTTTTCACTCTGAGTGGGCTGCTCTCTGGATTGGCAGCAGGGGCCACACTAATTACCTTTCATTGGGTTGTAATAATGAGGAGGGGGCAAGGGGGGAGGAAGTGAGATGAGACAAGAGGAGGTGGACGGGCTCGAGGCCCCCCAACGGGGGTTCAAACAAATGAGCTCCCTCTGAGAAGAGCAGGAGGAGTTGAGAAGTCATCCTGACTGCTGCCGCTCTCAAATCCTACAGGCTCCAGTAAGTTTGATCCTGTGATGCCATTTTTAACGCATCAACTAACACGAGAGGATCTTTTCTTTGTGTTTGCTTGGTAACTTCAGGTCACCACTATCTAGCCTGTTTTTAGAAAATGCTCTACCTCCATGTGATAACAAACTGGTCCCATAGCGTTAAGGAGAGGAGTTAAAAGAGGAGGGGAATGAGGTCAGGTCATAATTAGTGAGGTGGGAAGTCCCACAGTGATGCTGGACTCATTTTATTGATTGCTTAGAGCCAATTAAAGGACACAGTGGACAGAGATGAAAACATGCAAGCGCACACATATAACACAAGAGCACAGAGGCCCACCCCCCCTTGAGCCAGGGTTTATAGAGGCTCCAGGGATGTTCATTACTGTCACACACTCACTCTGCAAACAGCACTCACATCCGCTGCTTTGATGTGTGTGTGTGTGTGTGTGTGTGTGTTTGTGTGTGTGTGTGTGTGTGTGTGTGTGCCGCACGCACTCCTGTTAGCTGTTACTAATGTTGCATAAGCTTTGTGTTTGGCACAAGAAGTACTATTATATTTATACAGGTTACACCTACCATTGTCATGTAGTTATTAGCTTATTAAAGGACTCTGCTGACGTACTGAGGCATCTGCATCTTAAAGTTTGAGATAGTTTTAAACTGATAAAATACTAAACTATTGTTAAAAGAAAGTTATAATGACACAGAAGTTCCTGCTGCTGCAGTTTGTGGTGCTGTTGAATTGTATTGTGTTTATACTTAGAGGTGTTTCTAATATTTAGTCTAACCCTTGTTGGTAAAATATTCAAAGCATTGGCCCGAGCTGGTGACTCAGTCTGTCCTGGTGACTCAGAGTGCTTCCATCTGTTCGCTTTCCTCCACCTTTCTGTATCTGGGGCAACTCAACAAGCTCAACCAGCTAAGCAAGGACCAGGTTGTACTGGAAAACAAATGGTTCACGTGACAGAAATCAAGAGTTTATAGCTGTTGATGCCACACTTCAAGGTGGAGTGAAAAGGCTGCTGTCAAAGAAGAGGAAGTTGTTGAAGTTTGAAGGTCCACAAGGACCAAGAAAGTCCACATAGGATTTGTACACCCTCCAGTGTGTTCAGGGTCTGCACCGCAGTCTCCAGATTCATCTCAACATGAAGGAGCACTGGTTCTCCTCTGACCTCTTTGTGGATCTCTGAGTTTCTCACCCAAAGACCCTGCAAAGCAAATCTTATCTTGCCCTCTAATATGACATATCAATATTTAGGTCATTACCTGAAGCACAGGACCAAGACCAGGGAAATTATGGTAGATTGAGTGTTAGATCAGGATTTTGCAAACCCCCAGGATCCTGAAAGCTTAGTACTTAGGGGCAGCAGCTCTTGGCAACGACACTCCTGCAAATTTGTCCTCAAAGATTCGAGGAACGATTCATGGAACCTTTATATAGTTGGAATTACGGACATAAAATGGCTCATCCAGATTAGGGGTATGGGGCCCCCCTTTGTAGAGGGATGCCTGGAAGAGAAACGCCTGATGGCTCATGGCCACGCAGCCTGCTTGTACTTATCCTGAAGGATTGGGTGTGGGTCCACAACTTGGAAGGCTGGACATGAGGGTCAGATAGATACTAATGGGGCGTCATACAATACTGGGTATTGGCATGTTAAAGTAATATAACCATGATATAAACTGTATTTACATAGCTCTTTTCTTAACAAGGTTACTGAGTGCTTTACAAAAGAAATGAAACCAGTCAAGGCAAAGAAATATAAGAACATGAGCAAATGTCAACCCCTGACTGTGAGAACTGGTGCAGCCCTACACATGAGGGTCCACACCCCTTTGGTCATACATTGAAATTATCATGTGGACTTTTTGCCGTCTCATAATACTCCATAGTCCACACAGTCCATAAGTGTAATTTATTCAGGACATTTGAAAATATGACTGCATTTGAAAAGCCTTTTCTTCTTTCTCAACACAGGGATACCCCAAGGTTTTTTTTCCACTTCTTTATGAACTGTTGCCGGTAGTTGTGACTCATTTCTACAGAGCGAGCAAGTCAGGATTCAAACCACAGCAGCTTCTCTCTCTCTCTTTCTCTCTCTTTCCCCGATGACCTGGCTCATACCTACAATACACGTTGGACTCATTAATTCTATTTTCCACCGCTGTCGCCGACTCAACTCTCCGAGGCTCTGCTCTCACTGGGACAGTGGAAAATCACTTGTTTGAAAATCAGTTTCATATGGTGCAGGGTGGGAAATCGGCAGCAGCTACCATTCAGATGCTGCTAAATTTAGCCGCCACTGAAGTTACATCTAAAAATACACAGAAGCGTTGAAGAAGGTTGTGAATTAAGGGATAAGGAGTGATGGTGGTCACATGTTTTGCAGTTTGTTTGGTCGTGATGCAGATGATTGATGAAGTTTCAACTCAGCAGACAGTAGTAATGTATAACACTTACTGTGATTCATGCAGCTCATTATTCAGTAACACCTGCTGCATGCTGTTTGACTGCTGTTTGCTCCGTTTTAATTTGGCTTATTTGGGAAAACATACAATTACAGACATAAATGACTTTGTGGTGCTGACAGAGCCACAGGGTATTTTCCAAAGCCAGTTTGTTTTCACCTTACTGCTTATCATTTATACTTCAGGGTAGGGAAATATTTAATCTTAGAAGTTTAGGTGCTGCTGACCAGCCCATTGTCTCATAATCTTTCAACAGCAGTGTTTCTGCCTTGAACTGCAGTGAACCAGTGACAGTCTGATTAAAAATGTTAATTTGTGGGGATGGAGGGCAGGGCTATAAGAGCCAGAGTTAGCATTCGCACAACCACTAACACTGTGTCAGCCACTGCCAGTTACAAGCTAACAAACAACGAGAAGAAATAATAGATGTTAACTATGCAAACAGTCATGATACATCTGCTAATCTCTGAGTCTGGGTCTGAATGAGGGTCAAACGTGTGGTGGAATCTCTCTGATGTTTAACAAAATATTAATCATAGCATGTTTCCAAATAGTTGTCTGGTGAGGAACTCTAACTGTTAAACAGCTCCTGTCCCACGCAGGAGCAGAACAAGAACCATGAGGCAGGTCAGAGAATAGCAGTGAGCAGACAGATATCCAGAAGAAGAATCAAAGTGGCAGAAAGATACAAAATCAAAACGGGAACAGGATGCAGAGGTTTGAAAGTAGGGCCTTTTGAGTTGAAGTGACAGCCTTTGTGTCCAGACAACTAGTCATGTGGTCAAATTCAACCAAATCTGTGTGCAGACTCGTGATTCTACCTGAAAAGGATTGCGATTTGATCTTTTGGCCAGATCACCCGGACTTAATTTATTCTATGTGCTTTGTCTTCATCGGGTCTTGCAATTCTGCCATGACACAGATACAAACTATAAGAGATATTAGTAACCCTGCTGCGAGAACTGAAGAGACACGATCTGTGACTCATGCTGTCAAATGAGTCACCAGCTTTATCTGACTCTCACTGATCAACTTAATCATTATAACTGTGGGTGTGTTTTATTAGCTCTGATTGAGAGTGGCGTGGCCATCAGTTAATAGTGTTGATAAATATGTTTTTGGTTTAATGAAATGCATGATATCACCATTTTTGAAACTGGGCCCCACCCACTTCAAACCAGGGAAGACAAAGACATGAATACAGAAACCTGACGTGAAATAACCAGAACAGCTCTAAATACGGCAGAAGGTTTTGTTTTCCTGTCGCACTTCACTCAAACTTTAGAGCGTTTGAAGAAAAGAGAAGAAGGTGGCAAGAGACAGGAGGCAGGAGAGAACGTCAGGCAACACAGGATGAGTCAGACACGAAGGAAGAGACAAAAGTGAAGCATTTACATCACAATAGATTTGGTCAAAATTTTTGGCGTATAAACTCCTTTGTCCGACTGGAACATTTCTCCCTAATTTTATCTGGTAAAATAATCGCATGCTATATATTTGTACAAAAAGATTTCATGTGATCCCTTCATAGTCACAGGACTCCTGGAGTCCCCAGGCAAAGAAGCCCATCAAAGCCCATTGAAGAACACCCACCAACAAATTGGCAGAAGTTAGAATTTACAGATGCTCCATAAATGTCTCACATGCAATGAGGAGACGCCAGCTTTATGGAAGATTTACAGAGGTTTATATACAGTTGTCATATGTGACTGTGGAACCCTTTTCCCTTTGTGGTTCAGGAGGTAGATTGGGTCGTCCACAAATCAGAAGGTCGGGAGTTCAAACCCCGACTCCTCCAGTCCACCTCTCATGGCTCTACCACCCAGTAGTGGTAGTAGAAAGTGCTGCATGAATTCATTTTTTTGAAGCTCTGCTGGACACTGATGGTGAAAGAGAAGCAGAGCAGTAGAGACCTAACAGTTTTTTATGTAGAGAAGATTAAATATGAAGAAAATGCCTGTAAAGTTAAGCTACTGGAGCACATTAGTAAAAAAAAAAAAAAAATTTTGTTATAGCTTTCTAAACAGATATTAGTGATGGTTCGAAGAGGCATGGTGCATGAAAACCTGTGTGACTATATTTCATCTTCCAGTGTCAGCTGAGTCTGAGCCTCGACCCAAATCGAGGCTGAAACTTTGTTTCAAGTAATCAGCACATTTCACAATAAAAGCCGGGGCTAATTCCAGCCTAACTCAGAGCAACCCTTTGCAGTCTTCTCTACTGGTGAATGTGTGTCTGATGAATTGTTTGTTTGTTTCTGTTCAGATGAAGAAGGAGCTGAGTGACAACGACTCCATCACTCAGGACGTGGTTGGAAACGCTCACATCGAAAACTACGCCTTAAAAATGTTCCTGTACGCCGACAACGAGGACCGAGCGGGACGATTCCACAAGTACGAGCCTTCATTTTTATGTGTTCTTGAATGAATCCTGCGGTTGCGTCAGTGGACAGCTGTGTCCAGCTGTGTCCTGTACTTTGATTCGCTTTCTTTCCTTTCCTTACTTTTTTCTTCCTGCCCTCGTTTCCTCCACTCTCCTCCGCTCTTCCATCCGGTCTCTCGCTCTTGCTTTCCTTCCACTTCTCCTCTTCTCTAGTTCCCTCTTCCCTTTCTTCCTCTCCTCGTTGCATTACTTCCTCCTTTCATTCATTCCTTATCAAAAAGCATTTTTGAATTCACTTTGACAATTGATTGTCTCCTCTCCTTCCTTCCTCTCTTCTCTTTACCCCTTCCTCATGACTCCTCTCATCTCCTTTCCTTCCTTACTCTTTCCTCTTGTCTGCTCTCTTACACTCTCAGCTG
Organism: Rachycentron canadum; assembly: GCA_038496675.1. NCBI lineage: Eukaryota > Metazoa > Chordata > Actinopteri > Carangiformes > Rachycentridae > Rachycentron > Rachycentron canadum. The sequence goes on from CM076665.1 coordinate 21,087,405, forward strand.
CTCTATTTCCTTACCCTCTTCCTTACTTTGTTTCATCCTGTCTTAACTCCTTTCCTTCCTTCCTCTCTCCTTTGCTTTACTTCTTTACCCTCACCTCTCCTCTCCTCTGTGCCGTTAGTACCTTAATTAAAACTTGCTCCTAATTGGAAACCTCTTTCACTTTGCATGTCTCTTCCTTGCCAGATAATCTCATCACCCAAGTGATCACACAGTCACACCAGGCTATACTTTATTGTGATGGCTTTCAGCCACACACACAGCGTGTCATTGAAAGATTTTCATATTCTTTCAACCTATTTGTCTCTTAGCAACAGGCGGTGAGTCATGCACAGCCAACGTGAACACACAAGTTCATGTCTGTGTGTTCATATATTTATTACCACACGTGTGTTTGTGTGTGAAAGTGAAACTTAGATCAGAAAAAGATTGTGTGAATCCTTGTCATAAAGGTCTTGGTTGATCCTGCAGGTGCTTGAGTCAGATCATTACATACTGATATGGGTCATGTTGCCACCTTTCCCTGTTGCGTGCGTGTGCATTTTAACACATGGCTCGGTGCGTGTGTGCACACCGGCGGCGAGGACAGTGATGACTCAGCAGCTCCTCCCCGCTCCTCAAACCACAATCATTTCATCTCTGTCCACACTTTTCCATCCACACTGGAGCTCTGCCTTCACACCGAGATCCAAAGGGGCTGTAATAAATACTGCCACTGAGATGATTTGATCCTGTTATGTAAGATGACACCAGCAACAGTATGAACAACATTGATGGAAAGCCTGTGTAAATTCTCACCAGTAGTTTTTAGTTTTAGTTAACTTAACACTGATGGAGTGATATTCCCATTCAAATCAACCAAAACTACAGTAACTATTTAAATCCTAAATGGCAAGTGAATTATTAATTCATGACAAAATAGAGCAGTTCCTCCAAAATATTTTATATAATTTTGATATTTTGATTGATATTTTAGTGTCGTTGTGGAAAATTCATGTCAAACTGATTATTGCACTGAAAAACATTCTCAGTCTGAACAACCACTGTATTTGAGTATAAGCAGTTCATTTGAGATTCCTTGGTACCTGGCAGACTTACTTCTTGTGTAAAGTTAGATTTATAATTCTTGTGAAAGCGACCCTGTCTTCCTGGATATTATCCTTATATACAGACAAACGAAGTGGCAACCCACCGTGACGTCACTCATTGGTTTGTGAGCTGCCGCCATCTTTATTTTTTTGCTGTAGAAACCATGTATAGAGGAGAAGGTGGAGCTGAGGAGGAGTGAGGGGTGGATCTGACCTTTTTCCTCTAAATGGACCATCATTTAATAAATGAACATCATGTTGTATTGAAGACTTGAAACTAGAGACTGAGACCATAAACTCATTAGGAAAACGTTTACTGAGCTAATAAATCAAGGGAGAAGTAGGGACATTTTCCCATAGATTTCAATACAATCTGACTAAAACTAAATTTCCTATATTTCTTCCAATGACCAGTTTAATCCTACAAACAGTCACAAACCCAAGTGGTCACATTTTGGAAGGTGAATCAAGTCAATCAACATCTGCTTCTTTTAAAGTATCTATAACCAAGTCCAGTTGCCCTTGATTCCACTTTTCTTGGATAGCCATGACCTGGATGACTGAGAGTCTTTACAGACTGGAAATGGGAGATATTTTTAAGTTTTTGAATTATCTTGAAAAATCAATTTCCTCTCAATTGAATAATCAGTAAGTGATCATAAGCTCAGAAAGGGTAAAGCTTACTGTAAGGAGGAATTAAGCTATAATCTACTCAAATCTTAGTTATTTTGGATGTACTTTTATGTCTTTCATTTTATAGAGATCTATATCCTGTGTTTTGGTTTTCAGTGTTAGTCGACGGGGAGTGATTCAGTGACCCTGTTTTTATGGATGAATTAGTTGAACCTGTCACCAACAGTGGTTGGTCACCAAGGTTTGGTCGTCTTTTATTCTCAACACGGTCCTGCCATGGAAGTGAAAAGCCAAGGTGGTTCTTATTTAAGTCAGGAAGCCACCCCAGTCAGTGTACACAGCAACCTGTTGATCTAGTTTGTGTGAGTATCTACTTGAATTTGTGTCAAATGTGATAAGAGTGTTTTGATAGAAAATCTCTTCGAGCCAAGATGTTTTCTCTTGTAGTTTCAATCATGTAAAGGCCATGTTTTGTAACATTTTTGAAGTGCTGATAATTTTCTCCATGAGCACCTCCCTTTCCAGAAAATTTGGTAATATTGTAGAAAGTAGGACAAAGGGATGCAGTGGGGAAGAGGAAGTGTAAAGAGATATAGTCACCAAGGAGTCCCAGTCTTCACCATAACAAAGCTACACCATCAGCCAGGTGTGGTTGTTCATGTGTAGCTGACCAAAAAACAAGGTCTACAATAAACCACATTTTTGTAATTGGATGAGATGAATCGAAGGTTTGATATTTTATGCCTTTCTGGTATTTAAAGTTAAAAATCAAATACCATGTCATTACAATTTCACATCTTCTCTTGAAGGCCTTTGTCTAACCTCTAAGCCTCTCTTCTTATTGGCTGGCGGTCTTCTGAGTGACACACAGCCAGGTCAATCACAGGTAACAGGTTGCGGCCTGATGGCCTGATGTGGCCTGGCAAAACTCTCTGGTCAGTTCAGAATGGAGATGGTCAGTCAGCACTGAAAAGAGCTAGTTAAAAATGCTTTGATATTTCAGTAAAAGAAAACATAAGCAACTGGTCTCTAATGTTACTTGGGAAGGTTGTGTGAGGTTATGTTGGTTTCCCGACATCGAACAGTTGTGCATTGTTTCCTTGTGGCTTTCTAGCTCACCAATGGATGACTGCACAGTGTTGCATTTAAAGTGTTAATACAACAGTAGCAACAACAAAAAAGATTGGGTGCTGGTTCCTGGTGAGGGAGTTGCGTTTCATTGTGACATCACAAAGCTCCAGAAGTCCTGATGGCTGGTTTCTGGCTGTGAGCATTTCTCTGTGGGCTGAGCACTATCATACTTTCATTGTGTTAATATAGAACCTACACCTGCTTTATAATCAAAACAGGCCTGGAAATCTTACTTTATACTATGTGGGACCCTTAAATTTAGCTTGTCTCGCTGAATGATTCGTGATTCTTAAATTTTTCTCTGTCCAGTTCATTCCTCTTATCATCTGGAATATGATAAGTGGACTTTTAAGGGATGTTTTCCTGACAGGAAACATCTGGGGATGAAATAAATCCTCTTTGTCGAAAGAATTTTTATGTGTATTTCATAAGGAAACACTACATTCTCCAAAAGGGAAACTTGGTTGCTTTTGCACAGATTTCTTTCTTTCCTTATCAAAAGTGTAAATTTGCAGGCAGTTTTTTTTTTTTATCATGTGAAACCCCCAGTTTTTTAGTTTTAGCTTTCAACAGCAGGAAAATGAAATAATTATTCATCACAATTCATTTGACAACTTGTTTCACATATTAAAAAATATCCCAATCTGATTTAGAGCTATAAGCTCTGCAGTGCATGAAGGAAAAATGTTTGTCACAACTAATGGAAAAGAAAAGATCTTTTTGGTACCAAAAACAAGATCAGTTTAATGGAAATTTTAAAAGCAACCGGAGTAATGTTTTAAGATTTAGGACAGTTTCTCCTTCATGAACTCAACCAGTGACACATTAAAGTTTCTTTTGGGATAAACAGGGTACCGCAACAGGAAAGTTGGTTTCCCTCCCTGTCAGTAAGTGTGAGCAGCTGGTGGCAGGTTGCGGAGGATGAATGGATGCAGGCGACAGATCCTCTGGACTTGTTTGTGGTGTAAATAAGCATTCAGAGGCTCTCTGTTTCCAGCAGGTATGTTAGGCAGGATTGGGTAATATCTCTGTTCCGCTGAAGGGGGGGGACCACAAACAGCCTGTGGTTTTACGAGAAGCAGCGGACCGTGCTAACAGGAGCCAGGCCTCGGCGGTGTGTTATGTCACCCCTGGACACACAAACATAGCAAATATACAGTCAAAACGCAGGTATCTGCACACATGTAGGCATATATACACATCCATAAATACTTATCCAACACACATTGGCACGTCCTCATTCACCACACACACACACACACACACATGTTGAAGCCCAGAGGTCAATGTTTATGGGAAAACTTTGATGGAATAAGAAACTTCCTACAACATGTTGAAGCCGCTGCTCAGTAGCTCACACACAGCACCACAAGGAACCCTCATATACCCTCATATTCCCTACCTTAAATGTGTGTGTGTGTGTGTGTGTGTGTGTGTGTGTGTGTGTGTGTGTTTGTGTGTCATGATGGGAAATCACCCCTAACTGAGTGCCGGTAAATCTGGCTAATACTTTAAATATTGCAGTCATAGGTGCGAGGCTCGGCTTCTCTGGGTTTAAACTAATTTAACGAATCACTTCACATTTCTTCATGCATCTATAATGTATTGTTGGATAAAACGAGGTCATAAAACAACCTAATTGGTGTTTGATGTAATCATGAGATTGAATATAATGGGAGAATTGGTTATGGTAATATTTTCCAGTATCTGCGCCGCACCCCCGTCTTCCCGCTCTTTACGGTTGTGTTACAGCGATCAATAAAATGAACTGTAAGCCATCTTCTGTGGTCCACTTTGCAGAGACTGACACCCAACGCAGAGGATGCCAGATGTTCTGACCCAACAGTGCAGATGTTTTGTTGCCATTTGATATTCCCTTAGACAGACTTGAACCTGGAGTTGCGACAGAACATTTGAGTGAATAATCTCTGCTCTTACAGGAGAACGTGTTGACGGCCACGTTCATTCGAACACGCCATGTCTAATGAGATTGTCTTGCTTGCGTGTCACGCTGCAGCCTGAAGTCACGGGGTGTAGTCAACAGTGCTCATGTCATCTGTCACATCTGGCCCGGACCGGCACTTTGATCTCATGCAAACGAGAGCATTAAATCCAACAACCAAAACTTCTTGTAGTGTTGGAAACTCGACAGCTCAATCAGCTTTTGATGGCACTGGCAGATCACATTACAGTAAAGCAACTGCCCAGTCACACTGTCTGCTCACTTGCTAGTTTACAATGCATGACAGATAAATTTAGCTGCTTTCTGCAGTTTAACAGTACTAAATGCCAGTTTGCATCACTTTGAGGCAAGCATTTTTTTTCTCATTTAAAGGTCTCTTACTGTCCATTTATTGTAAAATTTTTGCGACTAAGAAGATTTATTTCTTGCCCAGATGTTTCCTGTCAGGAAAACATACCTTAAAATTCCACTTATATATATAATTTAATATATATAATATATATATAATAATATAATTTCTAGAAAACATATTGTATTTCACAGATACAAGCACCATAGCAATACGATTTTTGTGGTTATGTTCATGACTCTGATTTCCTTCTCTCTCCTTCTGCGTCTCTGTTCAGAGGCTGTTATCTGTTCAATATGTTAATAAATATGAGTTATGAATATTCATAGCCACCAGCCATCATCGTGTGTCTGTGTGTCTGTGTGTGTGTGTGTGTGTGTGTGTGTGTGTGTGTGTGTGTGTGTGTGTGTGTGTGTGTGTGTTATATCTGTGCCCAGAATGGGATCATTCAACGCTCACCCTCCGTTCATGCCAACACACACACTAAGTATGTGTGGTTGGGTTCAGGTCCAGAACTATCAGCTGTAGAAACAGGACATCTCTGTGGTCTACCGGTGGAGGACAGACTGTGACTTGTGAGAAATTGGAAATAAAATTCATTTTTGGTTTTAATGTCCATTATACATGCAGAGCTGAGCTTTGTGCTTCATAGCAAATGACTTTTATTTTGCATCAGAGCTTAGATTTTGCGTTGTTCTGTATATTTTAGAGATAGTTAAACTTTAACTGCAAAGCCTGAGAAAAAGGCAAGAATAATTGGATGTTTGGCAAAAAAAAAAAAAAAAAAAAAAAAAAAAAAACCTGAACTAAAAGTCACTTTGTTTTCTTTCTTTTCTTCTTTTTTCTCACCTCCTTTCTACCTATTTATCTCTAAACCCTCCTTGCGTCCTCCTGTTTTCTTCTCCCAGGAACATGATCAAGTCTTTCTACACCTCAAGTCTGCTGCTGGACGTCTTGTCTGTGTTCGGGGAGCTGTCAGAGGAGGTAAGATAAAGATCCCGTCACAAATCACAACTGTCATACCTGTCTGAAAGCTCTCATTAAAATGATCAACAGAGCCCCTGAAGAGATCAAAACCAATACAAAACAGCTGTCCTGCTAGAAATAATTGTCTGTGTTTTCAAAGACTGATTAAAATGATAATGCATCAGTGTTTTTGAACAAAGGATGTCACAAGAAGCGACAGTTCAGTTTCAAGTTCTGAAAGTACTTGATTCTCCTCAGCACTGAGGAGAACACACCAGACTTCAGTGAAAAAAAATTGAATTTTTAGTAAACGATCTGGATCTACCCCAAACTTTTATTGGGCTCTTCTCTGGACCATAACCCGTCCCTCCACCAAGTTCGGTGCAAATCAGTTCAATACTTTTTGTGTAATCCTGCTGACAAACACACACAAGTAAAAACACAGCCTCCTTGGCAAAGATAGTTAGCTAATGTCGAATAAGATGGATAAAGTGCAGTGCAGAACATGAATAAATGGTCCCATTTTCATCAAAGGCACTGACAAACAGGGTAAATCTTAATATTTTAAGGAGTATTTTACTGTATTATCCATCTGCAAATGACAGCTTGGCACACAGCAGGACTTTATTGTGTTTAAGTCCCCCAGAAGCCATTAAAACATCAACAGGACACTTCATTCATACTGTTAGCCACTGAGTGAGGCCCGATGGACACACACACACACACACACACACACACAGACAGACACACACTGAGTCTGCCATCAGACAATGAGTCCTCAGAGCGGCCGGTGGTGAGTGCTCTGCGAACTGACAGTCAGGAGTGATTGAGTTTCAGGCAGTAAAAAGAGGTTTTCAGCAGCTTCCCACCTGAGCTGAGTGGAGTCAGTGAGCAGGTGAGTTGGCACCGTGTTATGTAATGCTGTCGTCCATCAGGAAACCTTATTCTCAGTGACAGATTTCCCTCTGGACTACATTGTGGCCTAGTCGGTAAAGAGGAGTAGAAACCAGGTCCAAACCTCTGTGTTGGCTTAAATCCACTGTACTGAGGCGTCTCTGAGCAAGAAACTGAATTCCCAACCATCCCACCGTGATTAGCTAACCTCTGATCTTCCTGTGAAGAGGAGGAAGTTGAAGGGGGATTTCCTTACAGAGGTTAATATCCCATTAATCCCCATGTTCACCATACTTTCATAGATCAGACATGCTGTCGTAAGTCCCAAGGGCAATCAAGTGTATTTGTATCTGTAAATGTTAACAGTCGTAGAGACTTGTGGCAATGAATTTTAAGATGAAACGTTAAAGAGGACTGATCTGAGTAGCCCTGTCTTTTCAGAGAGGTTGTTTAAAACCACTGAAGCCTTGATGACAAAGGCAGGACAAATTATGTCCCCCATTCACACATCATTGCTTTACAGTCTGGACCTTCAAACTCTTTGACCTTTGTACTAAAGAGTCTGAGGCTGCTGTCTGGCATGTAGAGAATATGAAGTCTACATGGTGTAAACATGGGGGTAATGTGATCTCTCCTCCAAGTTCTTATGAGGAAAATAAGTGAGGTTTGGTATTTTCAGTTCCTCTCTGAATGCCTAAAGGACCCTTAACCCTTGCTGGGGTGAAGCCTTAAAGAGAACGGCTGTGTTTCAGCCAAAACCCACTTCTCCAACTTCTATCACACAAGCCGTCACAGCACTGAGTCGCTGCAGACAATGGCAGAGTTGATCATCGGACTCACAAGCTCCAGCTGTGTGTCAGTGAACCTGACACTGTGACTGCCAGGCTCACTGACTGTACCTTTACAATTCATAAGTTCATCATCCGTTCATGCCACAGGGAACTGCTGTCTATATTTGACGCACTTGGCTGAAATGATAATTAGCAGCCATTGAGGCAACTAGCTCATCATTATTTTTGTGATCATAAATCTTAAGGCTAAACTGTCCAGATTAATGCCAATATGGTCAAATGTTGTGGCTCAAACACTCCAATCCAATGAAATTGTGGTATAAACTAATGATAAATACACCAAAGAGGCAGAGCTGATTTTCTATTTTTGATATATTTTTTTTTCCAATCTAAGCTTATTGCAGGTATGTGTATTATCTAATAAGTAATGTTGAATTACAGAAAAGCCAAATATCTTCGTCATGATTAAGTTAGTTATTAAAAAAAAAAAAATCTTGTAAAAAAACAAAAAACAATTGGCTTCACTGGCACTTTTTATAACTATTCTATGGCCTCAATAATCCCGCATTGGTCAGGCTAGTAGTATAAACCATCAAGACCATGGTCGAGGTTGAGCCAACAGACAGTTGGGTTCCTCTGTGGGATGCGCAGTTTATTCTAATTTTCTCATTTTAAATTTTTTGGAGTTGGCGCTCTTATGTTTTGTATATTTTTTTTTTCTTGATTGGTTTGCGTTACAGGAGTCCTGATGGTATAAATACGCCAACATTTCCCTTGTGTTCTATTTAATTGCAGCAGATCCATTTTCTTCTGAATTGGAAATTGTTTTTAATTGAATAGCTTCACGCTGACTCACCTTTCTCCTGGAATTTTGAAATGGTGGTGTTAAAATCCCTTAGAACGCTGTGGTATGTAGCGCTGGTGTTATTTCCATGATTAGTCTTTTGTTAAAACTGAGGCTGAACAAATACAACCCTTCCCCGGGTCAGACCTCAGTGTTCCAGTATGCCATTGTTTCTCAGCTGCTGTTGAAAACATGGCACTTATCTGGTGGAAGCAGGACCCAAACTCTCCTTTCATTCTTATCAGCATCGTGTCGGTGTAAATCTCCTTCCCTCACCTCTTTGCCTCCTCAGCTCTTGTCACCTTTTAAACATCTTTCCTCTTTAACCCACTCTCATGTATCCTTTACCAACCTTAACCCTATTAACCCGCTCCTCGCTGCACACTTCTACCTAATGACCATTGCCTCTGTTAACACTTTCAACTATAACTTATTGTGCTCTTCACACCCAAACACCTTACTTCTCCAAGCTCTGTCCCTAACAATCATCCAACCTTTAATGCCCCAACATCCATGCCCTAACAACTGCTCCTTCTTTTAATGCTCCAACAACTGGAATACCACTCATCATCATCATCACTCCCCACAAAGGTTTTGCCAATTTTAATGTTTCAACCTTGTCAATAACTGCCCCAAATAAATACCCTGATTTTGAAGCTATCCACCACTAATACTGTCCTTCTACCCCAGATGCTTTTTCCTCTCGGTGTGTTAAACAAATAATACCTACCTTTTTCAAACCTCCACTCCATTATTAACACTTTTAGCAACCTAACACTCTTTTCAATATGGCCCACAAGAATTTCTTCACTGTTCAGCATCCCCAAAACTAACACCTGCTCTTTTCAAACCTGTCCTAAAGTAATATCTCCTCTCGTTATGTCTCCAGCAAACGACCTTTTCAAATCCTGGCCCTAACCTTAACATTTACCTCAATCTTAACATCTTCAACAAAGAAGACCTTCCTGCTAAACCCTTGTCCCAAATGACTTCCTCAACTTTAGGGCACAGTACAGATAATACATAAGATACACAAGCTATAAAAATTCATTCAACCCCTAGTCCTAATGTTACTGTCGCCAATCCTTCATCATTTCCATCCTCACCTCAATCTAAAATCCTAATAAATGTTCTTCCCATTAAGTGCCTTTTTACTTATTCCTTATTTCTTATCTTCCACACTTCATATTAACTCCTACTCCATGTCAACCAGAAGCCCCAAGACAACCAAGCTCACCAGCACAGCACCAAGAACTGCCTCTTACCTCCTGTATTTACTCTTAACCATGTCTACTTTATCTTCTGCTTTCTGCCCACCCATGCCCACACTTTTACCTATGACCCTAAATACTGTATAATCCCATCACCTACATTTTACTTCCTGTTCTCCCCACAAACTGCCTCCCAACATGACTAATATCGCCTATTATGTCTCTCTTATCTGTCATTGACCCCCCCATCAGAACATCCAGCACAGGAAGTATGCCCGCTGGAAGGCCACCTACATCCACAACTGTCTGAAGAATGGGGAGACACCTCAGGCCGGGCCCATTGCCATGGACGAGGACGGGGAAGCAGGTGGGATACGCTGATATGGCACTGAACGACATACATACATGAACACGCACATCGCTGCGCTCCCACTCCCCTACTTTCTCTCCTGAGCTTGCTCTTTAAAGAGCACTTCCTTTTTTTTACATTGTTTTGTCTGTGTCTGTGTGTGTGTGTGTGTGTGTGTGTGTGTGTGTGCATGTGAAGCTTGGTACTGTATTGTGTGCCTTATCAATTCTGGGACTGTTGCAGGAAAGCCCTCTGGTAGATGCTGGAGACTTGGGGAGATTAGAAGTGTGCAGAGAGTAGATTAGTGATGTAATGTCTTCTTGCATTCGAAGTAATTTTGAGATCTTGTGTTGGAGGGAATGTGAGTCTGAATAAGAAATCGCGCTTTGTATCCAAAAGTGCAAAGTATGTGTTGGGCCTTCATGTGTGTTTATGAGCATGAGATTGTCCTGATATTTGTTCTATTATTCTCTGTTCCCCTCATATCCAGCACAGATCAACTCTGAGTCTCTGACCTTTGTCAGACTGAAAAGCTCTGGCCTCTGCTGCCAGGCTTACACCATAAAACATAACCTTTAGGAGAAAGCATGGGAAAACACTACTAGATCCCAGGGAGATTGATTTATTCACACGACAACATGGCCATTCCAGCCTTTAAAGTTCATGCGGTGGGAAAAACCACGACAGGAAACTAACCTTTTTGTTTGAATAACACAGGGGTTGTTTCTTCCTTAAATTGGCTCTCTGCTCAAGTGGCTGTTTGACAGGTTTAATTTAGAGATTGTCCTTGAGGCTGTATTTTTGTGACTTGTCACCTCTCAACTGACTTTTTCCATCTTTTTACATTTATTCAGTTATTACTAGATTTATAAATTCACAATTTAGATCAAAACTCGATCTAAATGTTATATCCTGACATTTTTCTCATAAACTTACTCTTAGAATAGTGGTATGGTAAAATCCCTGAAGGTTCAAAACGGAGCAACACATCTATGTAATGACGCAGGTCTGTAGAAACAGGATGAATGCATCAGCAATCTCAAGTAAAAAAAAGGTGAATGGTTGCTGGTTTACAGCCATTCATATTTAAGATGGCTGCTCATTGTTGAAAACCATTTGCCCGGTGAAGGTCTGGAACATTGCAAATCAATTGTTTATTGGCAGTTGGACAGCGAACGGGATTTTTTGATTGCAAAGGCCCGGAAGGAAAAAAGGTTGGCTCTTTCTGCATTATTTAACTACCACTGTTTTAATTACTGGCTGGAGAAAGTTGCATCTTCTCGTAGTTTTAGAGGTCGCCAGTATAAGTAGGTGTTCATCGGCCTAAAGGCAGGTACAGGTGTGGGAGGAAGAAAAGATTAGGAATACTTGATTAAAACTATACTATGATGGATCCCCCAGGACAAAGTGTTATCACTTACATTACATGAGTTCCAACCCCTGAGGGGGGGGGGGTTGTAGATGGAGAGAATCAGATGACTTTTAACCTATAAAACAAGTGGGGACCTGAGCTCAGTATCGAGGCTTTGAAAGACAGATCAACAGTCTGTTGAGTGAATTATATATTTATTCAGATAATTCCAGACTCTAGAGATTCAGCTCCAAGTAGAGTCTGTACTGGGCGGCACGGGACTCCACAGCATCTGGACTCATTTTCAGATTGCGCTTTGAGAGCAAGAAGTTGCGTCAAAGGTCTCTTGGGAAGACACAAGACCAAACTGGAATTCATTTTGACATGATCACCTATGGACTTGCACACGTTTCACTTCCCTGTAGGGAAACTCTAAACGTATTTTTCATGTCAGTGAACTGATGTTGACAAATTCCTCGCTAAAATAAAGGCCATCTGCTCGTCCACGCCCACTCACTCCACGTACACGTGGGTGTGCTTGACCCAAACATTGCCTGCCCGGTCATGACATCACCTCGAGAAACCCTCAGCCGCACACGCATGTACCATAAACACACACACGTAAATCATAGCTACATGTAGCTGCAGTTTCTTCCCCCCTTTTCTTGCTCTTATTTTTCCCTCTCATGTCTCGCACTCCTTCACACCCCGTATTCGCTGACATACGCTCCTCTCGCCCTCTCTCCCAGTGTGCATTAGGGTCTCCGTGTCAGTAATGACATCATGATAGCTTATTCCCTCCGATGGATAGCGCCGCCAGCACACAGCTGATATCATCCACCCTGCACATGTGTGTGACCTCCTTGTTTTTTTTTTGTTGGTTGCATCAAGACTTTATCAGCGTTTTAACACTTGGATAGTGAGAGAAAATGTTAGTTTTTTTTTCCTTGTAGACACATCAGCAGCCCAGATGTTTGTTTTTTTCTGTTTGTGACGGAGAGAACAGAAAACATTCCTTCCTGACATGATCATTTTTGACTGATTGTCGTCGTTGTTTTCCGTTCTGGAGACACAACATGACTCTGACAGGTGGAGATCATTTTGTCCGTCTATTCTTGGTGGGCTCCAATAGCCAGTTCCATGTTGTTAAAATACCAACACAAACAAACTCGCGATCAAATCTTACATTAATGCCTCTGTTTATTTTCATTTGCTTCTCTGTGACACTGAAATTATTGGCATAGAAAAAAAAGACAGACATATTGAAATTCTTGAGAACTCAACAACGCTGTTCTTTACAATATACGGTCCAAAGTTAACAAAACAACTGCAAAATGAAACGTTTCTGGGCTGATGCTTATGTGATATTAACATCATATTAAAGTCAGAACTTCATTTTGATAACTTACTTGCCCCACTTCCTTATGAATATTCAGAATATCTGTGGTTTAGGTTTAATGAGCGTAGCTTCTATTAATGTGTGTCATGTTTGTCTGGTAACTGTTCTCCAAACCTCTATAAACTGTCATTAGTCATTTTGAAGTTCTCACTAAATCAGACCAACAGAAAAATATTCCATTCTTATGTGATTCATCTGACTCAAGTTGTTTCTGATTAACCAAACAAATACAGAGTCAGACTGTTTTCTTATATCAGCTGCTGCTGTATTCACACATGTTCATGAACTCCTTAGTGTGGTCACATTTTATTTAACATGCAGACTCGATGGCTCCAGTGAACTGGACCCCACATACTGTGAGGATAAGGTGTTTATAAAAAAAAAAAAAAAAAAAAGAAAAGTTTTTTAAGAATTAGGTCGTCTTTCCACCCTGATCTTCTACTTTTTTTTTTAACTGTGCTGAAGGACTCTGACAGCCTTCTGCTTCTCCACAGGTCAAAAGTACATCTTTACATTTTTTCATCAGCTCCGTGCTGCTCTGGTGGACACATCCTTTGGCCGGTTGCTGCTGTGTAACAGCAGGCGCTGGACACTGCAGTGATATGAACCAGTTTAACTAGGTTAATTAACCTCTGGAGAGTCGAGCTTGACACACACACACACACACACTCTCCCACACAGACACGCTACCACACACACTTACCAACACACAAATGTACCAGCGGTAGTTACAGAAAGACCATTGTCTCCCAGCAGCTCTGGTCTGACTTTCCATTGACTGGGAGGGGGACGTGTTTAGCAAGAGGAAAGGAATGGATGGAGGGAGGGGTGGAGGTTCGGGGGGGTGGGGGAGCAGAGAGAGAAACAACCTCCAATGCTTAGTTGTAAAAACATAAAGGATGTGTTCTGTGACCCAGTTGTCAAAGGAAAATGTAATGAAATTCCTTCAATATTCCAGTCAGATCCAGTGGAGAGTTTGAATATAGGCAAATGTTTTGGTTAATTTAGCCACCGTGAAGCTTGTTGACATCTTCTGATTGATTATTGCTAATAACTGATGTCATGATGGACTGAAGCTATATGTTAAAGTATGGAAAGTGCTTTGGGATCATCTGACCAACCTGTTTTTTAGCTCCAAATGTGCAAAAGAGAGCAAGAGAGTGGTATGTAAAGCCTGATCCATCCTGCAGACGACCTGTCCATGCTATCGACTGTCTTCACAATCAGAATGTGGAAAATGTAAAGGACAAAATGAAATGGCTGATCTGGTGTCCTCATCTTCCTGCTGGAAAGTCATGTTACATCAGTCAGTGAATTTAAAGATCCTCCACCTTTCTTCTGAAATGAGGATACTCGCTCAGATTAGTCTTTCAGTTACAATCCAAATATACATTCTTTCTTATGCCCCTGTTCATAGTTGGTCCTGTGGAAAACGCGCTAAAATGTGGGATGCAGTGGAAAACATCTGCGGTTCAGGAAATACCAAAGCTACTGTAAGATGTTATTCTGCTGTATAGTAAACCTGTACCATCAGTTAATTGTCTTCAGGGGGAATTTGCTTTCACACGTGCAAAACAAAACCCAAAACGGCGTCTCCTCACAATAGGCTAAAACTAGCCAAACTCTTCCTGGCCTCCACGCGAACTGCCTGTGATTGAGGGCATTTTTAACTGACATTATGCAAATGTGCTACATTTTGAGTAGAATAGATGAGTTATGAAAGAAAATCCTGAGTAACTTCAGACTGCCAAACCTTTACACGCACAAAACAATTTCACAATAATAATATATAATAAATAATATTGCGCCGCATTCTGTTCATCTCCACCTGTACAAAACCCCTCTCCCTCCCACCTCTGTGTCCAAACTTCAAAAGTTTTCAGCAGGTGAGCTTTGAGCGTCCCATATTTAGTCTGCTGTGGAGGATTTGTGAGGAAGCTCACCACTCTGGCCGCAGTTGAATTCCCCAATGTCAACACCATGTAGCAGTAATGCACTTCTGTCCGAGCAAACCAGACCCAGGCAGCTTGAAGGAAAACTGCGTTTGTTTGCCATGTCCGTGAAAAGCCATCTCTCCATCTCTTCAAGTCACATAACGTTCTCTAACGTTCTCTACATAACATTTTTGTAGAGAAAATACAGACAACACCAATTATGGAGAACTATGTCCATAGACTCTGCTACAACATATTATTTCTTATTTTTTTATCTTTATTTATTCATCGTTGAATTGTATTTAAAGTTTAAGAAAGTCTAGTTCAAAACACAGTTAGATAAAATAAATGCATAATGTTTCCAAAGTTAAATAATTGTGATTATGATTTTTGCCATAATTGAGCAGCGCTCTAATAAAGAGCAGACATGACCTTCAGAGTGGC
The DNA here is from genome assembly GCA_038496675.1 of Rachycentron canadum. Classification (NCBI taxonomy): domain Eukaryota; kingdom Metazoa; phylum Chordata; class Actinopteri; order Carangiformes; family Rachycentridae; genus Rachycentron; species Rachycentron canadum. The sequence goes on from CM076665.1 coordinate 21,102,749, forward strand.
AGCTGGATAAACCCTGACATGAGTAGACTGGCTGACAGAGCTATGCAGAACCTCCAGAAACCATTGTTAAAAGTGCCCTATGGCAACACATTCAGCCACTAATCACCCCAGAGGAGCTGCTCAGTGTCCAGCAGCAGAACAGTTGTACTGTAAATCATTCACCCTGCTGCTGCTGCTGCTGCTGCTGCTGCTGCTGTAAACAAGGGTGTCTTCTTCAGCAGCCGTTCCCTCGTCCAAACTGGCCACAGAATTCAGCAGCCATTCTGGAGATTACACCAGCCCAATGGGACGTTTTAGAACAGAATAAAAACCTCCAAATTATGGTTTTACCTCCACAGTGGTTGGTGCACCAACATACCAGCCAGACAAAATCTACCATCTAGGCTCGACCACCACTGTAATGAGGTGGTAGTGAGTCTCTGATGGCAGGTTGTCATTATTCTGTGTATGTGTGTTTGTACTTATGTGTAATTTCATGTCGTTTAAAGTGACCAAAAAAGGAAACGAGGGGCAAATGAGTTCCTGGAACATTTCAGAAGTTCTGTTTCGCTTTTGTTGTGTTGTGTTGTGTTTGTGTTGATTCAAGATACAGACACAGATCAAATGATCTGTAAAGCAAATTTATTCTCCTTTGTGCGTACGTGCCTACGAGTGTGTATGTGTGTCGGTGCATGAGTCCAACCACCTTCATATCTGTTGTTGGCAGTTGCTCATGTTGGCAAAAAGCATATTCCAGCTGCATTTTATTCATGGCGCACTCTTCCCTGTACGACTTCATAGTTGTGTGGGAAATTGGCTTTTTAGCATCTGCACTGCAATTCACAGCAAGGTTATCATCATCACTGAAGTGGTTTTAAAAAAGAAGAAAATATTTCCCTTCTAAACTAATATGAACCAGTTACAAACTGAGATTTTAAGACACTTTATGTTTTCTTCCTTTTCGCCTTTGTCGCAGGGCTCGGTGTTAAAATGAAAACTTTTCCCTGAGGAATTACAAAGTAATTTGCTCTATAAATTAGCTGAGAATACATTTAAATTTAAGACTACAATTTATTATATTTATATATTTATATTATTATATTTATATATTTATTATATTTTTCCTGAGTTAAAAAAAACAACAACACATACTTATACACAAACATAATTGTGATATACGGTAATATCATATATCACAATATTTGGGCTGGACTGTATCAAGATATGAAATTTTGGATATTGCCCAAGCCGAACAGGATGTAGCCTCCATGACGTCACCCACAGGTTTCTAAAGAGTGGCCTTGAAGCTCAGAGTGAGCTGCTGCCCAATCGCCATCTTGGCAGTGCTTGGCCGGCTGTAAACATGTCTATTTCTGCTGTCAACATTTTAACATGTCTATGGGGACTGACTCACTGTTGAAGCAAGACTCTAGTGGTCATTAGAGGAACTGCAGGTATTGACACTTTTGCCACTTGGTAATATTTCCTCACTTGGTAAAAATAAACTGCACACTTCACTACATGACTCTGATTCACAGCTGTAATGTAAAGCAGTTGTGTTTGTTACTAATGAAACGTTATGGGTGAAATATTCCTTCAGTCTCAGATTCGTAGTCTTGTTGTCTGCTCACCTTCCTACTGATAGACGCTCACACTTTGTTATTGGGTTGGTTACTCAGTTTGTTAATCTTACAGCTCTTAACATTAGTCTGAGAGTAGGAAAATAATTTGCATTCATACAGTACACGTATAAATGCAACCATTGTTTTCCTGCTCAGTCTCACCCAAACAGATTCGCAAAGACACTTTAAACTAACAGCATTAATTTCAATATAAAACTTTGATTTCACAAAACTCAAAGTCCAACATCGAGTCCGCGAATGTAGTCATCTTGTCATACGAACAACTTCTCAGTGGTAGGAGTGTGTAGACACAGCGTGTGTGCGCAGATGTGTGCAGATAGAAGTGAAAGTGAGACTGAAAAAGCGTACGAACACTCACTTCACACTCTCTGGATAAACAAAGCTTTAACAACTTAATGAAAGACAAAATATTCTAGCGAAGGTTTGTTAAGTGTCAGATCTCCTCCTAATGCCTGCCTGCCTTTCCTGTCTGTAATGCAGTAATGACAGAGGCTGGGGTTTAGCATGGTGTCAAATACAGCCTGTGTCTGCAAATCCACTCCAACATTTTTAATCTGTCAAAATATCTCTGGCTGTCAAGAGATGTTTTCTTTGTGTTAGGTGTGGTTGCTGAGAGAGGCAAAGTCTCCAGCGTCAGGCTCATGTTTGGAAGATGAAAACACCACCGGCTGAAACTTTTCTTTTTCTTTCACACTTAACATTTTTTTTCAAGCTTCTTCCTGGAAGCATCTCTTTGTACTTCTTTTGTCAACCAGTGGTGTGTTTTAAAGCATTCAGGGTTTTTTTTTTCTTTCTTAACTTAAACAAAACGGCTATTCCCATCCATAATCTAACCTTTAACATAGAGAGGTGAAAGTGGAGAGTTTTGTCTTTTCAAAGTTCCCAGCCTGCCTTCTTGAAACTATGGTGGCTGTGAGAGGTCAAAACACTGCAGCTTACAAACTCAACAACCTGCCTGCTCATTACTTATGGCCAGATACATAAAACTCCCTGTTGATTCATGGCTAAAACTGTGTGTCAACACAAAACCAGAAATAAACAGTTTTTTGTCACCGTTACAGGCTTTTTGGGTAAACGCGACTCCGTTTTATTACATTTACTGAGAAATGTTCCATATGTGTACAAGCCACATTTCTACTCCCATAATCAGCAATAAATGGATGACGACACTCCCTTAATCATCTTGCAGACAAAATCACTGACTGTGCCAGAAATGATCGTTGGTGGGATTAAAAACTGAGCTCATCAGTAAACTTTAGGATAAAAACACCAGCTGTAGAGTATTCTGTTCTACTCTGAACTTCATTTGTCAGGACCAGACATCTTCATAAGGCTTCCAAAAAAATCACGTTGTCTTTAAATCGCTTTTTCTCCGTAATGGTTTGAGCTGGAGATGTGCTGCTTTTTTTCTCCTTCAAGCAAAGAGTCGTCCGTGTTTGAAACTTAATTCAGTCGATACACTCATGAACAAGGTTAGTTCAGATCTGGATCAGTCTGAGCCTTTGACTGGAGCATTGCTGCTTTACTTCTGTGTGTTTATCCATCCATTCTCATCCTCCATCTTTGATAGAGACGTCTAGAGTCACGTCTCTACATGGGACACTCCTATTGGCTCCAGTGGGTGATGTCCTGAAGTGGGATCAGTCCTGTATTTTTCTGATCTCAGAGTGAGGAGAAGTTGCTCTGAGTTTATTGTAGTGACAGAATAAAGACAGAGAGACATGGACAATAAGATATTTAGAGCATTAGAGGCTTTGGAGCTGATTTTTCATCATTACTGCTCCAAAGAATGAGCAGAACTCAGATCAGATAAAGAGAGAAACTTCAAATCAGCTCTAGAACAACACAAACACATGTAACTTTGTGTGTTGAAGTTTCCTTTGGTTATTCTGGTTTACAGTGTTTTTATCTAGAAAAGAAGGAAAAGTTCAATGTGTGTTTTTTAATAATAATTAGATAACCAAATGAAATGTGTGTGCATGGTAATCTGGATGCTCTGATATAAACTATTTAAATTTACACACCATTTTCAAACCATTGGAAATTCTTCTTGCGCCCTGGCCAATCTGATTTTGGCCTGGGGCATGTAGATTATCTGATATCAGCGAGATCATTCAAATTGTTTCTAACAGCTTTAGGACATAGAAACCTCCTGACTTTCAAAACCTTTTTCATATCAAATGGTAGTAAATGGACACAAAGATTTGGGAAATGTCACCAACAAGTAATGGGCATTTTCTTTTTGTCCAGAATCCAGGGCTGTTGCTCACAAATGCAAAAGCACAATAATAAAAGCATATGAAGTTGTAAATGGCTGATTGAGTCATCTGCAGACCTGCAGGCAGTTAAAATGATGAGAACGCCTCCGCGTCATGTCCTACTCCTCATCCAAAACCAATCTCTGACTTAATATCCATGAATGTGATTTACACATTTTCTGGCAGTGCAGTTTAATCTTACTCTCATGAATTCAGATCACTTCAGCCCAAACTCGTCTTTTTGAACGCCTCGTCACCTGATGTGCTTTTGATGAAGGAATGATTTTTGATGTGTGATTGAAACCAGGTGAGGCCAAGCGGTTTAAGCTCCTCCGTTCACCACCAATCTGTCCAATGCCTCTGCAGCAGCAAAACCTCATTTCTAGAGCTTAGTGTTTCATTTATGCTCAGGCACTGACGCTTCGGTATAAGCTGAAGCTGAGAGGAACCGGTTACATGAACATGTCTCGAATTAGCAGTGAATGGTTTTCAGGCAATGCCATAATTGTGCGGCTTTTCTGAGAGGTGTGTGTTACATTGTCTGTGATGTCATTTTTGTGTACTTATTGTGCATTACTTGCTCTTCTACCTCAATGTTACCAGCAGAGCATGATACTGGACATAACATCTTTACTATTGAGTTTATATTAGCCATTAAAGGTCGCCCTTATCACATTAACATATCCATGTCCATCTTCCAGTTCATTTTATTCCCACCAGGGCTGGGTAATTAACTGAAAGTATAAAAAACCAACATTTTGAACCTCTCAACACAGATTAAGTCGGTTAATAATTTCCCCAGAGGTTCACACTGTCACTTCACAGAGAGAAGGCTCTGTGATAGGCTGTCAGATTGACAGTATGAATAATGGATACATAGGTGGATGGATGGGATTTCACCCATATATATATATATATATATATATATGTTCATGAACCTTTAAAAAAAAGATTTGTGCATCCACCACTTCCAGCTAATGTCAACATTTGCATTAACCCGAAGTAAGTTGATAATACGACACTTTCAGTAACCAAAGGTGGCACCACCAATATGTTTAACCATGACCGATAACTGCAGATAAAGTAATCGGTCATTAATTGTAACTGAGGTAAAGGTTGGACATGCTCTGCGTGATATTGATTTGAAGTCTGATTGATTGCTCAGCCCTAATTCACACCTGAGCCGTTTTCAGACCACGTCCCCAGTTTGTCCAGTTGATTCAGATAGGTCTGTGTCTGTCACCTCTTTCCAGTTGACCAGTTTTGAGCAGGATTACAAACTACATCCGTGTCAGAAAGTTTCCACTGTTCAGGTGGTTGTAAGCTCACATGAAGAAATACTAACTTCTTTATTGGCCTTAGTCATTGCTGCTATTGCTTCTGTACTGACTTCTGCGGGATGGACTCATCGCTATTTACTCATCGGTCAGGGAAAATTAAAACAAACCACACCCCCAAACAAGATGTGAAGGACTGAATTCAACCTGCAGTTCAGTCTTTTTCAGGGTCAATTTCTTCTGCAAGGATCTGATTGGCTCATTTGTGTCTCCTGCTGACAAATCAGACATCAATGAACCCAGAACCAGACCCGTTTTGATAAAACTCTTGAGATGTGGGAAATGCGCTCCAGCAATGTGTCCTTTAAAATGCTGCAAGCAGTTGGAACTGGACTTTCTTCCCCAGAAATATTCCTGAATATTCCTCAGAGGATTTAATGGTCTGTTTATGTTTAGAACTGTCTTAAATTTGACCTTTTGAATCCACATTCTGTGAATACGCAGAATAACATGCTTATTACTGAGTCCACAAGTCACAGTCACAAAAAGAAAGTAAGAGCTGCAACAGTTTCAACACTGTCCTTTGTCTTTTCCTCTTTCTCTCTCTCTGATAGATGAATTTGGAGCTGAAGGTTTCTCAGGCCCAGGACCATCTCACGGTGGATCCTTCAGGGGAGGTCCTCCCTCCCAGTCCTATGAGGACCAGGACAAGAGTTTGGGTCCAGGTCCGGCTCCAGGGATTGGGTTTACTCCAAGTCCAGGATCAGGGCCATCGGGTCCCCCCACCACCAACTACAACAACATCCACATCCCACCAGGGGCCCACGCGCCGGCCAACACTCCAGCCGAGCTCCCTCCACCCACAGGTATGAAGCACAGAGACGCTGGAGCTTTTAGCCACGCTGATGACAGTCAGTGTCCAAAGTGAAATATCTGACAACTATTGGACGGACATTTGGTTTAGACACTCATCTTCCTCTCAGGATGAATTGCAATAACTTTGCTGATCTTTTGTCTCATGCAACCACCAAACAAAACACCTGCAAAACCAGTGACATTTTTATCAGCCTCAGCTAATACCTCCTAGAGCTTATAGCAAATAACTTACATCTTCGTTATTTAGCATGTTAGCATGCTAAATAACGCTGATGTAAGTTATTTAGCATGTTAGCATGCTAAATGACTAAGCTAAGATGCTGAAAATGGTTATACTTGCCAAATATCAACCAAGCAAAGCTTATTTATATAGCACTTTTTGCAGATACTAGTCACAAAGTGCTTCACAGTCAAAAGAATAAAATCAAATGGAAGAAAAACTTGAAACAAAAAGTAAAGTTAAATGGATGAAATAAATTAAAAAGCACCAGATTAAATATGCAAGGAAAAAGAGCACCACATGCTACCTAAAAGCCAGTTTCTTAAAAGTCTGTCTGAGCAGATGGGTTTAAAAAATGTCCTGTCTTCATTGCGAGTTGGATAAAGTTAATATTTGAATGATTAAGTGATACATCATGACAGTATCACTATAAATCCAAACTGTAGTGAACATTTTATGACCAATCTTTAAAAAAAAAAAAAAAAAAAAAGCAAATCTGAAATTTGTCTTGAACCAAATTTAAGTAAAAAGACTAAAAGCAAGGTTCAAGGTTTATCCATTTATTTCTGATTCTAGCTGCTGATTGAATGAACCGCATTTCCCATAAGCCCTATATCAACGTGGACTTAACATTATGGCTCATTAAAAGAGACAAGTCCATGTCTAGGGGTCAGAAGAGATGAGGTTCGTGAGGCGGAGTTGGTGGATATTATGGATGTGGATGACGCCATGTTCCCATGATAATGCAAGTAGCTGCGCTGTCACCTTGGTTCATATTAATGGGAAACACAGACCTGGGGAGCAGGTTTCATTTTGTCACAAAGGCTGTTGAAAGAAATGTAAAGAAGCTGATACTGAGGCCTGAGCGGAGGCTCAGAGACAAACTGAACAGATGAGATGGACAGACGCTGACTCACTATCTGGATTTATCTGAAACTCCTTGGAAAAAAAGGATTATCTCTGGGTGTTAGACCAACTATTAATGTGATAGAAAAGTAATTATAACAACAATACAATCATTACTGGAATGTTGTTACCAGCCTGCTATTATTCTCTGATTTTCCCTCTTTACTCACCAGGCCTCCATTCTCACTAATTTCCCCTGATAACGCTGAGTACGTGGTGGCCTTTCGCTCCTCTGGCACTGTATTCACCAACATACCTCCTTAAGAGTCCACCTCACACTCTTCAGCAAGTGTTTGTGTGGCCTGTGTAAATGTTAGCAGACGTCCTCTGGAGGATGTAAAGATGACTGAGAACGTTAGGATCTGATCTGGGGCCAGATTTTACTCCTGCAGCCGGGTTTGTGTAGAGTTCAGCAGCAATTGTAATTATGAGGAGGTTGATTTAAAGGTCTTGAGTAAGTTGTAAATTGTAAGTGTGTGTCTCTGCCTGTGCGATACAAAAAGAGACTTAAGAGAGACTTAATTGCCCCCTGTGGCAAATCGGTGAGAAAAGACAAAGGGTTATGTAACTCAGTTTTCTGCCTCTTCCTGAATTCATGTGCATGGGTAAGGGGAGACTTTGTTTTAGTTTCCCATGTTGAAGTGTGGAGCTTTTACACACACACACACGATTGGCTGTTGTCTGGCTGTCACTCACTCGTGTTCCTGCTGTGACGAAGGAGATGTAAATAAAAAGAGACGAGGAAGACCTCGGTTCTGGTCCAGTGACTGGAATTGCTGGCAGACGAGGTGTGTGTTCGCTCCCTGCGAGCGCTGCTGATAGTGAAGGACTGTTATCAATCACACAAGAGCAGCAGGATACATGTTGGCTTCAGTGTGTGGGAAAGAGAGGCGTGCCTGTGTGTGTGTGAAGAAATGTTTGATTCCAATATAAACATGTGTTTTCTGTGTGCACTCTTTCTCCCTTTGGAAAATCAGGATTAAAGGATTTTTAACTTTTATTGAAAGAATTTAAATTTTTTTTTTACTTTGAATAAAAAATAACATCAAAATTAATACCAAAGTCTGGTTTTTACTCATTTTGAGACTATTTTTATTTTGACTTTCCACAAATAGAGAAGCTCATGTATAGTCAACTTAAAAAAAAAAGTCATGTTGGAGCATAAACCCTAAATAAACAGTTTTAAAAAATATTCTGCTTACAGTCATGGCCCAAACGTATGAAGGCTGTAATTTCAATTTTACAGCTCATTTATGTCACAGTGATATCACGTAGACTATTGCGGCTGAGTTTGGCAGAATCAGAACCTGGTATATTTCCTCGTTGGTTTTTCGCCGTACAGGGAATTTGTTTTGGCGGTTTTTTTTGGTGCAGAAACAGAAAACATAGTAAGAGGGTGAGGAAGTACTGAATGTATCACTAAATATAAATGGAAAAATTCAAACAATGAAATGAAGTAAAACTGCAAACTGTTGCTGTGGTGAGAGGTTTTGGCTCTGATGGACTGCAGCCTCCTGCCAGAGGGAGTGGGTCAAAGAGTTTGTGTCCGGAGTCATGTTTGATTTTATCATTTATCAGGTTCTGTTTGGTGCCAGCTCCACCTCGAGCTTCACTGCCTCACGGATCCTCACTCTAAACGTTTAAATATATGTTTACACTCCATGTTGTCATCCTAATTGTCTGAGCTGTACATTCACTACATCGACCTCCTCTGTTTACTGTCTATTTCTCTGTCCATCCATCCTGGAAGAGGGTCGCTGAGGTGTCCTCTTTTTTTTTTTTTTTTTTGCTTGTTTGTTTAAACAAGAGGGTCTAAGGCCAAACAGTGTTATATGCTGTAGAGATTGTAAAGGCAAATTAATGAGACGTGAGACTGAGCTGTATTTCTAAAAAGGAAAAGGCAGACTGGTCTTGATGTGGGATCAATGTGTGAGCAGATACTCTTTTATCTACAGGCAGCAAATCAGTGTTTGTTCAGAGCGTTTTCACAGACGCCAGATGAAACAAACAAGTGAAACTGCTTTTCAGTCAGTAATTATTCATTCAATCATCAATAAATATCGACATTTCTATACATTCACAAGTATATTTCACACTGCGGAGAAAATAGATTATAGAGACTTCATGAAATAATCCAAGTCCTAAAGATTAAAAACCAAAATACACCTTTGTGGTTAAGGTTTAATTAGTTTCAGCCACAAAATCGATTTGGTCAGGATTAGAGAGAGATCCTGGTTTTGTTTTTGCTGTTTGTTTCACAGTTTATCCAAATAAGTGTTTTACAAGTGAGCAATAATCAGCAGTAGTAGCTGTTAGTGTTCATTATTCAGTATCTATCGTATGTTTCTGTTGACCAGCAGAAGGAGTTAAACCAGTGCCTATGCCCCGAACAGTGCCCACTGTTGACCCCACACTGCTCAACGCCCAGCAGCAGGGTAAGAACACACACACAAACACATACAAGAGTCTTTTTCCTTTCTCTCTCTTCACTGTTTTAATTCCCTTAAACATGATCAGACGTCTGCAGCTGCCGGTGAGAAGAGATTAACACAGTCCACCAGCTCTCTGATCTCTGCAGCGGTATCCAGCCTGCCGTAGAGCTGGTTTTAAAATACTGCTGCCGTCTCTGCAGTTTAGGGCCAAAACACAATTCATACACCTCTTTAGCCCTGTGTGCTCATGAGAGACCTTTCTGTTCCTACTGTAAAAACAAAAATCCTTAAGCTGTGCATAGTTGGAACAAATTCCTGAGACTGATCCCAAACTCTGACAGGCTTTAAATCCACCTTAAAACCTTCATTTTCCCTCTTGGCCTTCATTAAATGTTCACTTATTTTTTATATTCTCTATTTCTTTTTTACATGTTATACTCTCAGACAAAATCAAGTTTCTGTCTCTCTCTCTCTTTCTCTCTTCATCTGCTATGTCCGTATGACTGAGAACAAGGATTTGCTTTTCTTTATCAGTTTTCATATGATGAGTCTTTATTTTTGCATGTGTTCAAACATGAGTACAGCATTTTTTGTTTTATCGAGCTTGAATTTCAACATTTCCTCAGCCGTGGCCATTTTCTCATGTTGATGTTGTCACAACCAAAAACAACCTTGATGAGTCAGAACCTAAAGCTTAATCAAATTGAACTGAAGTTGGCGATATCCCCATTTTTTTCTTGCATGGTTTATGTAAACATTTTGACAACGGGTGATGAGACTGGTCCGGTTCCTTTTGGGTGGTTTTGTGAAGTTCACAAGTCAAGATATTATTTTGAGGTGAGGTTTCTGAAGCTGGATAAAGTGAGAATAACAAGATACAGAAAGTTTCACTTATTCTTTAATCAGATTCATCCTGAATTAAGTCATTATAATGTAAGTATATATTCAGCTGCTTGTGTTCATGTATGTTCTTTAAAGTGAGGAACTGGAAAACAGAATCGTTCTGGTGCCTCCACTGAAGCGCAGCCTCTGATTTTCAATCAATAATGAGTCTGAGGAACAACCTAAATGTTGTGTTTGTTGGGGGTCAAATGAGGCTGGCTCAGAGTTCATGGATAGCAAGATAAGGAAGGAGCAGCAACAAGAGACTCGTGTTTGAATCATCATCAGTAATAACTGACGACTGAGGAAAGTTTGAAGTCTCTGAACATCCCAGTTCTTCACAATCATAAAAGCGCCAGCTGCTGTCTTGAAAGGCCAAGGTTGTTGTACCCAACCAGGTCTTATCCAAAGCTACAAACTGTGTTCAAAGCCACAACAAGTGAAAAAGGTAGTTTTAGCCTTTTAATGCAAGACTCACTATTGTTACCTGAACTTGTAGTTTGCTAAGCTAAGCTAAGCTAACCAAGTACTGACTGCAGTGTAGAAACAGACATGAGGTTGATATTAAGGCTGCACAATTAATAAATTATTGTTTGTATTATTGTACAAATTGTAATATGGCCAAGTGCAATATCCAAATCACAGGAGCTGCAAAATCACTGAAGCTTAAAGAAGGTGAAATGTGTCACATCCCCGTTTTAGCATTGTTAGCACCATAAATGTTGTGGTGCTACAGAGACGTCCCAGCCTATAAATCCATATTCACCAGATGTTGAGGGCCTCGTTTGTTTGGTACGAGACCCCACAAAAATCATCATTTTCAAATTTTTCAAATCATTCAAAACTGAGATCTTTCAAAAATACTCACAATATGATTTCATGCAGTTCTGCTTAACGTCCATCTTCCCAATTCATTGTCTGAAAGAAGGCAAATCATTGTCTCTCCCAAGATGATGAACCTTTCCTTTAAGTATTAAGTATTAACTTGAAAGTTCAACATGGGCGTCTTTGATATCAGCTTAAACAATCCACACAGCCTTTAGTGAAGAGATTAAAGCAGCAGTGACTCTGAGGGAAAAGATGGTAGGATGATAACGTGGCTTCATTTACAAGGCTCAACAGGAGTCTTGATAAAAATAGCCCTCTCCTCTCCACTTCTCAACACCACAGGATGTAGAGTAACCAGCGTATAACCACCGAAGAAGTGACAGTGCAGGAGACGGCGGTGACGCTGACGGTCGCCATGCGATTCGGTCCCTGCGCCAGTCGTCTGGCTGCCATCTAACCCATCATTACAACCAGACCACCGCCACTTTGCCGCTGTCTAGACTATCATTAGCTGCTGGTGGTTAGCCGCGAAAAGAGTGAGAACGAGAGGGAGAGAGCGAGTAAGAGGTAGGAGAGCTCATGGTCTGAACACGAAGCTCCATCTTTTCCTCATAATTCACTCTTTGCTCAGTGTTTTGCTTCTTCAACAACCGCCTCAGTACATTAACATTCACATGAGCATGAGTCACCAGTCAAGTTACTCAGCTTCATTTTATTAGTTTAAGTTTCATATTTGTTCAGATGTGATTGTTTTGGTTACAAGGTTGTTTTTCTCCAGTTGAAATCCTAAAGGGTTTATGACTGGGACGTTGGTTGGTTCCATCTTAGGATGAGTGGAATATCTGAATCTAAATCTGAATGGGGTTAGAAATCGAGATCATCACTTATTACTCCCTCATTACCACTATTGAGGTGCCTTTTAGCAAGGCCTTCACCCCCAAACTGCTGAAGTGGAGCTGCTAACTCGTCGTCACGTCGGTGTGGTTGTTCTCGACTGCCCGTTCTGTCAAGAGAAACTTGTCAACTCTTATTTTTTTTCTCTTGACAGGATAAAATCAGACATTAAATGTGTGTTAAGGTCATTTTCAGCACCTTCATGTGGTCAAAACTGAGAACAGACGCTTTTCATCTAATTTGGACGAAATGTTCACCACTTGTTTGCCTGATCACAGCAGTTTATTTCTATCCTCCACCTCCTGTTACACTTACTCTGCTTCTTTCTCAGTTCCAATGTTTGTGTTGTCATTATTAAATACATTTGACTGTTAATTTAACCGTCCACAGCCACATACTTAATGTCAGCGGGTCAGTTTTTCCATGTAATGAGGGTAGTTCTAGCAGCTCCAGCCAGTGGCACTAGAACATCAACACTGTTGTGATTACGCAGCAAAATTTTAAGATTTAAATCTAGGTTTTTGTTTAATATCGATGCAGCAGATTTACCCAGTCAAAACACAACTGCTTGGAATATAAAGATAAGATTTGAACACAGTCCAGGCATGTTTTTGGCCAATGGGAAAGAGATTTACATAAAATTTAAAAAAAAGAAAAGAAAAAGAAAGAAAAACACAGATGGCTCTTAATGTGTTAAAGTTAATCTTTAAAAAGCAGATTTCAATAACTGACTTAAAATGAATCTGGGGTCAAGCGAGCCACTATCCATATATAATCAATTTTATAATCAATTTACCACTAATATGTG
>CM076665.1:21118251-21158251 GCA_038496675.1 Rachycentron canadum
CTCTCTCTCTCTGTCCATCTCTCTCTCTCTCTCTCTCTCTCTCTCTCTCTCTCTCTGTCTCCCTCTCTCTCACTCTCTGTCTGTCCATCTGTCTCTGTCTCTCTCTCTCTCTCTGTCCATCTCTCTCTCTCTCTCTCTCTCTCTCTCTCTCTCTCTCTGTCTCCCTCTCTCTCACTCTCTGTCTGTCCATCTGTCTCTGTCTCTCTCTCTCTCTCTGTCCATCTCTCTCTCTCTCTCTCTCTCTCTCTCTCTCTCTCTCTGTCTCCCTCTCTCTCACTCTCTGTCTGTCCATCTGTCTCTGTCTCTCTCTCTCTCTCTGTCCATCTCTCTCTCTCTCTCTCTCTCTCTCTCTCTCTCTCTCTGTCTCCCTCTCTCTCACTCTCTGTCTGTCCATCTGTCTCTGTCTCTCTCTCTCTCTCTGTCCATCTCTCTCTCTCTCTCTCTCTCTCTCTCTCTCTCTCTCTGTCTCCCTCTCTCTCACTCTCTGTCTGTCCATCTGTCTCTGTCTCTCTCTCTCTCTCTGTCCATCTCTCTCTCTCTCTCTCTCTCTCTCTCTCTCTCTCTCTGTCTCCCTCTCTCTCACTCTCTGTCTGTCCATCTGTCTCTGTCTCTCTCTCTCTCTCTGTCCATCTCTCTCTCTCTCTCTCTCTCTCTCTCTCTCTCTCTCTGTCTCCCTCTCTCTCACTCTCTGTCTGTCCATCTGTCTCTGTCTCTCTCTCTCTCTCTGTCCATCTCTCTCTCTCTCTCTCTCTCTCTCTCTCTCTCTCTCTGTCTCCCTCTCTCTCACTCTCTGTCTGTCCATCTGTCTCTGTCTCTCTCTCTCTCTCTGTCCATCTCTCTCTCTCTCTCTCTCTCTCTCTCTCTCTCTCTCTGTCTCCCTCTCTCTCACTCTCTGTCTGTCCATCTGTCTCTGTCTCTCTCTCTCTCTCTGTCCATCTCTCTCTCTCTCTCTCTCTCTCTCTCTCTCTCTCTCTGTCTCCCTCTCTCTCACTCTCTGTCTGTCCATCTGTCTCTGTCTCTCTCTCTCTCTCTGTCCATCTCTCTCTCTCTCTCTCTCTCTCTCTCTCTCTCTCTCTGTCTCCCTCTCTCTCACTCTCTGTCTGTCCATCTGTCTCTGTCTCTCTCTCTCTCTCTGTCCATCTCTCTCTCTCTCTCTCTCTCTCTCTCTCTCTCTCTCTGTCTCCCTCTCTCTCACTCTCTGTCTGTCCATCTGTCTCTGTCTCTCTCTCTCTCTCTGTCCATCTCTCTCTCTCTCTCTCTCTCTCTCTCTCTCTCTCTCTGTCTCCCTCTCTCTCACTCTCTGTCTGTCCATCTGTCTCTGTCTCTCTCTCTCTCTCTGTCCATCTCTCTCTCTCTCTCTCTCTCTCTCTCTCTCTCTCTCTGTCTCCCTCTCTCTCACTCTCTGTCTGTCCATCTGTCTCTGTCTCTCTCTCTCTCTCTGTCCATCTCTCTCTCTCTCTCTCTCTCTCTCTCTCTCTCTCTCTGTCTCCCTCTCTCTCACTCTCTGTCTGTCCATCTGTCTCTGTCTCTCTCTCTCTCTCTGTCCATCTCTCTCTCTCTCTCTCTCTCTCTCTCTCTCTCTCTCTGTCTCCCTCTCTCTCACTCTCTGTCTGTCCATCTGTCTCTGTCTCTCTCTCTCTCTCTGTCCATCTCTCTCTCTCTCTCTCTCTCTCTCTCTCTCTCTCTCTGTCTCCCTCTCTCTCACTCTCTGTCTGTCCATCTGTCTCTGTCTCTCTCTCTCTCTCTGTCCATCTCTCTCTCTCTCTCTCTCTCTCTCTCTCTCTCTCTCTGTCTCCCTCTCTCTCACTCTCTGTCTGTCCATCTGTCTCTGTCTCTCTCTCTCTCTCTGTCCATCTCTCTCTCTCTCTCTCTCTCTCTCTCTCTCTCTCTCTGTCTCCCTCTCTCTCACTCTCTGTCTGTCCATCTGTCTCTGTCTCTCTCTCTCTCTCTGTCCATCTCTCTCTCTCTCTCTCTCTCTCTCTCTCTCTCTCTCTGTCTCCCTCTCTCTCACTCTCTGTCTGTCCATCTGTCTCTGTCTCTCTCTCTCTCTCTGTCCATCTCTCTCTCTCTCTCTCTCTCTCTCTCTCTCTCTCTCTGTCTCCCTCTCTCTCACTCTCTGTCTGTCCATCTGTCTCTGTCTCTCTCTCTCTCTCTGTCCATCTCTCTCTCTCTCTCTCTCTCTCTCTCTCTCTCTCTCTGTCTCCCTCTCTCTCACTCTCTGTCTGTCCATCTGTCTCTGTCTCTCTCTCTCTCTCTGTCCATCTCTCTCTCTCTCTCTCTCTCTCTCTCTCTCTCTCTCTGTCTCCCTCTCTCTCACTCTCTGTCTGTCCATCTGTCTCTGTCTCTCTCTCTCTCTCTGTCCATCTCTCTCTCTCTCTCTCTCTCTCTCTCTCTCTCTCTCTGTCTCCCTCTCTCTCACTCTCTGTCTGTCCATCTGTCTCTGTCTCTCTCTCTCTCTCTGTCCATCTCTCTCTCTCTCTCTCTCTCTCTCTCTCTCTCTCTCTGTCTCCCTCTCTCTCACTCTCTGTCTGTCCATCTGTCTCTGTCTCTCTCTCTCTCTCTGTCCATCTCTCTCTCTCTCTCTCTCTCTCTCTCTCTCTCTCTCTGTCTCCCTCTCTCTCACTCTCTGTCTGTCCATCTGTCTCTGTCTCTCTCTCTCTCTCTGTCCATCTCTCTCTCTCTCTCTCTCTCTCTCTCTCTCTCTCTCTGTCTCCCTCTCTCTCACTCTCTGTCTGTCCATCTGTCTCTGTCTCTCTCTCTCTCTCTGTCCATCTCTCTCTCTCTCTCTCTCTCTCTCTCTCTCTCTCTCTGTCTCCCTCTCTCTCACTCTCTGTCTGTCCATCTGTCTCTGTCTCTCTCTCTCTCTCTGTCCATCTCTCTCTCTCTCTCTCTCTCTCTCTCTCTCTCTCTCTGTCTCCCTCTCTCTCACTCTCTGTCTGTCCATCTGTCTCTGTCTCTCTCTCTCTCTCTGTCCATCTCTCTCTCTCTCTCTCTCTCTCTCTCTCTCTCTCTCTGTCTCCCTCTCTCTCACTCTCTGTCTGTCCATCTGTCTCTGTCTCTCTCTCTCTCTCTGTCCATCTCTCTCTCTCTCTCTCTCTCTCTCTCTCTCTCTCTCTGTCTCCCTCTCTCTCACTCTCTGTCTGTCCATCTGTCTCTGTCTCTCTCTCTCTCTCTGTCCATCTCTCTCTCTCTCTCTCTCTCTCTGTCTGTCCATCTGTCTCTGTCTCTCTTCAGTCCTGTGTCACGAAAGATTTTTTTTAGTATCATGACATCATCTTGTCGTTCACCTCTGTTTTTTTTTTTTTTACAGTGAGGTGTTTCTTCGGCCTGAGGCAGAACATGACACCTTGTGTTGTGTTCACATATAAAAGCTGCAGGCGGCCGACGCTCGTTGTTACAGGAAATGATGCAGCACAAAATGAAAAACTGCATCTTTATTATTTGAGGAGGAAATTCTCACATTTTAAAGCTTAAACTGAATTGTTTATAACACCTTTCACTTAATATTTCACTGTTTTTCATGTGTTTTGTTGAACTTTGTTCTTCGGTGAATTGTCAGGACCGTGTCTTTGTGAAACAACCCTCACCCTCAGCTGCCTCACCCCCACCCCCCCCACCCTCCGTGAGCTCTGTAAGGACAGATCCTGGTTCCCATCAACCCCCCACCCGTTCACCGACCCCTCCACCCACCCCCTCTCGCACTCTCCTCTCCTCCCAAAGCCCACAACACTTCTGCGAACAAATCCAGTGAAAAGACACAAACTAATCATGTGTTGGACTGACGGTGTGTGTTTATGGTGATGAAGGAACTGTGCAGCTCATGGATGTGTCTTTTAATAGTTTCTGGAAACTGTGGCGCTCAGAGGAATCAGTTATATCAGGTTGTGATACAAAAACAGTCGGCTACTTGTTAGTGGAGGACATTTATTGTTGGCTTTGGGTTTTTCGTCAGAAAAGATACTCACCACGCAGCGTTGGTGTGAGAAACATTTCACAAAGGTTCCCACTCGTTATTTTATTTTTAAGTGTCAAAGGTCTCGTGTCCACAGAGAGACGCTTCCAGCCACGCCCCATCCACCTGGACCCAACATCCAACCTCTCAGGATTTGGTTTCTCTGAGTTTCTTTTACCTGAAATCTGCTTTTTTTTTTTTTTTTTTGGATCACTCAGGAAACAGGCAGAGAGAGGTTCAGATCCTCTCTTCTGATTGGCTGAGAGAAGCCTGGGAGAGGAGATTCAAACCACAGATATATCTTCTAATGGAAATCAACACTTAAGATTAAACAATGTCAAATTGTGACATATTTTATACATTAAAAATCTCCGGAGCTGAAACTTTTCCTCCCGGTTGAGAACGATGGCTGTAAAACACACTTAATTTCTCAGTGCTGACTCAGCTGTAACGCACTATCCTGCTGCTTTGGCTGGGTTTCTTTGGAAAGAGCCTGAAATCAGACCCACACGGAGTCATGAAATCCTCCCTCGGCTCATCAGGAACACGTCTCATGTCAGTGCTGCTCTGGATTGTTTCCATTGTGTTTGTCTGCCTGGGGTTTTGTGTGTCATCATCATGCCTCATGTTTGGTGCTGCTTCATCAGACAAACTTCCCTCCTCATCTCAGTGCAGATCTCTGCAGCCTCCCGACTCCGCTCTTTATCAGACAGGAAGTTCGACGTCGGTGACAGTTACAAGCAAATGAGACTCTTTGTTCCGACTCACCTCAGTCTTCCCATTGTCACCGTCCACGTTTATCACAACACAACTGTCACCACTGAGATGGACCGGTTTGTGTGACTAAGACAGGGGAACCATCATGTCACATGACTTCATTTCCCACCTGCTCGGTGCACAACCTCACTTCCCAGTTACACAGAACAACAAATACTTTATATTTGTGGAAGCTGGTGTGAGGAAACAGCTTCCTGTTAAATGTCCCTATAGAAACTGATAACTTGCGTCCCTGTGTTTCTCGGGATGTGATTGGTTGCTCGGCGGGACTGGTCATGACCTCAGTCTGATGGAGCATATGATTAATGCCACAGGAAGGACGGAGCAGCACTGGAGGAGAAGTGGTGTCAGTCTGTTGAGATATGCAACCGGATGCACATGTTCCCCGGCTGCTGAGGTTCTCCTTAGAACAGGTGTGTGTGTAACTGCTGCTGTCGTTCAGTCGATGCTCTGACCAAAGTTTTTTTTTTTTATCCTAATAAAATGCCATCGCTTGTTTCCTAAGGTTTTTTGGCCTTTGGCACATTCCCCTAATTTACTCATAATAACTGTGTTTTATTTATTTGTTAACTTTTATATTTGTATACACAGATCAGCCATAACATTATGACCACCTGCCTAATATTGTGCAGGTACCTCTGAAGCTGAGCTGTGGTATCTGGACCCAGATGTTAGCAGCAGATCCTTTAAGTCCTGAAGTTGTGAGGTGGAGCCTCCATGGACTTGTTGGTCCAGCTCATCCCACAGATGCTGGACTGGACTGAGATCTGGGGGATTTGGAGCCAAGTCAACACCTTGAACTGGTTGTTGTTCCTCAAAGCTCCTGAACCATTGTTGCAGTGACAGGGAGCATTATCCTGCTGAAAGAGGCCACTGCCATTAGGGAAGACTGTTTCCATGAAGGGGGGGACTTGGTCTGAACCATGTTTAGGGAGGTGGGACGAGTCAAAGTAACATCCACATGAATGGACCCAAGGTTTCCCAGCAGGACATTGACCACAGCATCACACTGACTCCACCAGCTGCTCTTCTTCCCATAATGCATCCTGGTCTCATGTCGTCCTTGGTAAGAGATGCACACGCACCCGACCATCCATCCATGTAAAAGAAAACCTGATCCCTCAGTCCAGACCACCTTCTTCAGTTCTGATGCTCCTGTGTCCATTGTAGGATCTTCTGGTGGTGGACAGGGGTCAGCATGGACACCCTGACCGGTCTGAGGCTACACAGCCCCACTGTTCTGACAGCTTTCTATCAGAACCAGCATGAACTTCTTCAGCAGTCTGAGCTCCAGTAGCTCTTCTGTTGGATCAGACCACAGGGTCCAGCCTTCACTCCCCACCACCGTCACTGAGCCTTGACCCCTGACCCTGTCTGTGGTCCAGTGGTTCTGCAGTGTTGGAGAAGCTCTGACTCAGTCGTCTCATCACAGTTTGGTCAAAGTCAAAGGACTAAATGTTCAGCTGCTGCCTGATGTATCCACCACTGACAGGTAACCATGGTAACCAGGTAATAATGTTATTGACCTCACTTGTCAGGGTCATAATGTTATGGCTTAATATGACTATATATTTTATTTTGAAGGTGTGTTTGTCAGACTCTCATGTTTAGTTTGGTCTCATTTTAATATCTTGGTTATTTATCAGTTTTATTTGTCATAGACCGATATTTAACATGAACATTACCGTCATTTCAGATTTCTGACCAGTTATTTTGTACCACTAATTTTATTTTGAAAGATCGCACCGCTATGTATCCGGCTGCATTTATTTTGACAACTGGAGCGGAAGTGTATAGCCTGTTGCGTTATTCTCTGCGTCTTCAAAACTAACGGACGCGTAAAAGTCCCCGCTGGTTTTCAGTGGAAGCATCTTCACACACCGCCCCCGCCCGGGCCGCCACCGGGGGAGTCAGAGCAGCAAAGCGAGCCCCCTCCCCTCCCCTCCCCTCCCCCCGGCAGGAGAGCCGCCCTCTCCCTCCCTCTCCTCTCTCCTCTCTCCTCTGCCCCTCACTCTCAGTCCAAACTTTGGAGACTTTTGCGCGTCAGCGAAGCGCAGCGTGGATTTTTTTGGGGGGAAAGTCTCAGAGATAAAGTTGCGAACGAACGAACTTCCCTCAGACTTTGCGCAGCGGGAGAATGATCCTGCGGGGGGACCAGCCGCCGCTCCAGTGAGAACATGTGAGTCCATGTCGCTGCTGGACGCTCGTGTCTCCGTTGGCACCAGCTGAGCGTCTCGTTAGTTTTGTGTTGCTGCTTCCTCTCAGTGTGATTGAAGTTGTGTTTCTTCAGTTTGGCTCCGCTCACATCCTCGCGGCTCAGCATTTGTCCCGCGCTCCGGCGCCTTTTCCCTCTGATTGAACCCGTGTCTCCTCTGATCCGACCCCTCAGCTCCTGCGCTTTGATTCAAAAGTCACCGTCTAACTGTGAATTCACCTCCTTCGGCCTCTGGTGCCAAAGCAGATGTTCTGTGGCCGCGCGTTTTCCTGCGCTCTCGGTGCCAAGACGCGTCAGAAACTGTCGAGACTTTGAGCCGGATCCTGGTTTGATTGACGTGTCGTTCATGAGGAAACTCACAGAATCGGGTCTCTTCTTGTGTCTCTGCCTTTAACCTGAGAGCTGGAAAAATGAAGAAAGAAAGAAAAAAAAAAAAAAGATGTTTTCCATGATGCCTTTGGCTGCCTATAGCTGCATATGTTTACAATCTGTCTCCGCCATACTGAGTAGAGAGGAGGAGGAGGGAGGAGGAAGGACAGGGGCTTCTGTAGGAGCAGGATTTACCTCCACAAACCTGTGGCAGAAAGTACTAAGAAATAGTAAATACGGAAAATAATCCTGTGTTGAAGAATAATTTCACAGCATCACGATTCAAAAGTCCATAAAGAAAACTCTGGTTTTAACTCAGTTTTTAGTCAGTGAACTTGGTGAATGTGTTAAAGTTTAAATACTGTTTTTAAAGTCAGATTTAATTTCTTCTTCCTGAACAGGGACACGTGCAGGAAGAGGCAACAAACAAACAAAACTCTGTAAAACTGTGTGTTGATGTATAGGAGCAAGTGTGTGTTTGTGTAGCCTATGAATCCATCAACTCCCTTGGTTTCCTCACGTCTTTGTTCCAGTTTAAACTTTTCGCTTGGTCTGAATTTAGTTTGTTTGTAATGCAGATGTTACAACGTTTAGTATTTAAACAAAACTTTTCTACGTTAAAAAATGTGGAAGTTACTAAAGAAGATTAAAGAAAACAGAGGAAAATAAAGAATGTGATGGTGTTGGAATAAAATCAAGCAAAAAGATGATTAATCAATAAGTCGATCAGTTTGAGTCAAAGATGTCAAACTTAAAAAATGGGAAGAAAGAAAAGAAATCAATATAAAGGTTAATTAATAATTCAGATAATTGATCACTTGTTCAGTATCTGATTGATTCTCAGTGTGAAGAGTTTCTGTTTTAGGCAAAACATTTTCTCTGTGATTTGACACTTTAAAAAGCAACAGTTTGAACTTTAAACGGTTCAAAAAGATCATTTATAGGTTTGTTATTGATGGGCAATGACAGTTATTTCAGTTGAAGGCGGCAGACGTTTAATACTGCAGGTGGTCACAGGTCCATGAGGAGCGTGATCGGACCTTTAAAGTGCCACAATAACACAGACGTCAGAGCTGGAATATTTATGAGATTAGACACAAGATCCCTGAAGAAGTGACGTCGATGTTTTCTGAAGAAGACTTCCTGTTTGGTGCCTCAGCTGATGTGTCGTCACGACGCCATAGAAAATCCTACTGGAAAACACAGGAGATGTTAAAATGATGAAGATGATGATGATGATGTCTCAGTCTCCTGTACATCCCCCTGTGGTGAATGTAGTTTAATGTGATTTTAGTTGTGTGGTTGTTTTAGAGGCTGCCAAGGCTGCGTTGTGTTACACTGTAGGGTGTTTCTAATATTTAGTCTGCTCTCATTTATATCATCGTGTTGTGAAGGACAGAGGTTAAAGTCCCTTTGAACGCTGAACGCTTTGACTCCCCTTTTCCCTGATTTGACCCCGTCCAGTGAACCCGAAGCTCATCTCAGTAAATCTGGGTCAACAGGTCGTGGTTAATGGCCCAAAAGCTAAACTTCATCAAAAAGTCAAGAATCTCTTTTCTCTAAAAAGTGGAAATGGATCAAATTTGGCCCAAAAGTATCAAAGCGTTCGAGACAGAACTTCTTTCTAAATATTTTACAGGTCAGTCGTAGTTGTTCCTGAAACCTTAGTGCACTTAAAGGTCTCCTCTGCGGCGATGTGGTTCTCGGGGCTCCACTTTATCGAGGTCTGACTTTATCAAAGAAAGTGTTGTTTGAGGTGGAGTCTGTCGCTGCCAGCTCTTACACAACCTACGGAGGCGATACGCCCAGAAAACATGTTGTGTGAAGGTTTGGACGGACTGTTTTCAGAAAAGGAGGGAGTGAGGTGACGTCAAATAACAAATAACATCCTGTTGACTGGAAACGTGTGTGCGTGTGTGTGTGTGTGTGTGTGTGTGCGTGCGTGCGTGTGCGGGGGGGGGTTTATATACCTGGGGCTGGTTTACAGGTGCAGGTTTGGCTGAAGCCGTTTGACACATAAAGCGAATGTGGATGAAAACAAGATGGAGGTCTGAGAGTCAGGTGGTGCCGAGAGGAATGTGGTTTAATTAAGTTAAGACTTGAAGATTTGATCTCTACACCTGCAGGTTTAGTTTGAGCCTGATGACATGACTCAGTGAAACACGCAGAGCTGAGACGCGCCGTGTCTTTGACTGAAGCTCAACGCGCCTCCTAACCCGAACCCGAACATGTGGAATCGACCTGTTGCTGATGTTGACGCGCTGCTAAACTGTGATTTGTAGGAAACATAAGTGCTGCTTGTGTTACATTCACTGCCTGTGGTTTTATTTCTAATGACCGCAGAGGGAGGGAGGCTGGACGGGTGGGGGTTGTTCAGAAAGCTGGACCTTTAAGAGTTTTGCGTCCACGTCTCGTCAGTGAACGATGGCGGTTTTGGGTACAGACACAGGTTGTGTGAACTTTTTCTCCCTCAGCTGAACCAAGAGCTTTGAGAGTCTGAACCATGAAACGGTTTAATAAAGCTGGAGTCACTACAGGTGGACGTTGTTCCGCAGGATCTGCCTGAAAACAAACATTTACTGTTGTTGACACTGAGATAGAAGTCAGGCTTAGCTTCAGACTGTTGCCAAGATAAATATGGTGCTATATAAATCTCACTGTAAGGCTGAAGGGTTGTATGAACTCATGCAGGTTGTTTGTCTCACAGGTTGTTTCAAATTTGACTCTTTTATAAGTTCAGGTTTTGAAATCAGGTGCTCGGATGCTGGCAACATTATTTAAAGCTCCATTAATTAGTATTTTTAAAGCATTTACTCATTTGGCAGACACTTTTATCCAGATCTGGTCTAGAGGAGAAGGGAGTAACACAGAGGTAAGGAAAGCGTCAGGCAGAGCCAAGGCCAAAACAACAAACACAACACTTCTATCTAGACAGAAAAAGCCAGCTCCAAACGACCACAGAAATAAAAGTTAAAACGCTAAGCTCCCTGCCAATCCCAAAAGAGATAAAACAAAATGGCAGCTCTCCTCTACAAGGCTTCTAACATAAAATTAACAGTGAAAAACTTGGCAAACGAAGGTCTAAACCAGCAGCATGGCAGAGAGGCAGTGAAGTTTCTGCCCCAGGTGGAGGAGGCAGGAGGAGCCAGCTGATCCACTGCTGGTCCTCTGGGGCAACTAATCATCCTGGAGACGGAGGATCCCGGCTGAGGCAAGTGTGACTGAACAAGGTTTCAGCAACGGCCCGAAGCTTAGTTTTTTTTTTGTGTGTTTTCATTGTGTTCCTCCAGAGCAGCGTTTAACGTTTTGCTTCTGTGAGTAAACCGATGTTTAATTTTCTGATTAGTTGATAAAATTCAAATCTTCAGGTGCTGTGACCTGTGCTTAAAGACCAGGTCATGTCAGTGGAGCTGCTGTGTTGGTGGATTTGTGGACAAGTAGAATCTGAATTAATGCTTTGAGCAGTACTCCTCCCCCGGATTAGATTAGCACAGAAAACAGAACTTGAAAGTGAGGCTGTTTGGAGGAATAATTAGACATACCAACGCAGGTTAATGAATATGGATGAAAACTCTTAAATCATGAAAATGGCAGATTAAGGTCAGTGAAATCAGATAAAAAGCTCCACAGAGACAAATTACTCAACACAGTCTTTTGAGGCATCTTTCTAAGAATTAAACAAACAGTGGGAAAAGCCTGTGGGCAGAAAGAACAGTTATATCAGTGAGGGAGGCTTCGAAATGACAAAGAGTAAAGGAGGGAGATTTATCTGTTCGGGCCTGATACCAACACAAATATTTGAGAGAGTCATAATTATTTCGATGCTTTTGTCGATGACCCTAAACACACTTTAGGATTTCATGTCGCTTATAGGCACAAATATATCCATTAGTCCTGAGGCTGGTTTTAAGGCTCAGTTTCTGAATCCAGGCTGTGAGCATTTCTCTGTGACTGAGACCTTTGATACTTTCACTGTATTTAACATCTACCTTTAGACTGTATGGACCTTTAACATCTACCTTTAGACCATATGGACCTTTAACATCTACCTTTAGACTGTATGGACCTTTAACATCTACCTTTAGACTGTATGGACCTTTAACATCTACCTTTAGACTGAATGGACCTTTAACATCTACCTTTAGACTGAATGGACCTTTAACATCTACCTTTAAACTGTATGGACCTTTAATCTGGCTTCTTTGTTTGCTAATTTTAATGAACATTTTATGAAGTATTCTCATTTTCCCAGAGGGTGGGAGGCATGAAGGTTTTCTTTTTCTTCTAAAGACAGGCATGAGAGTGAAAGAGTTCTTTTTTTTCTTCATTTAAAGTTGGAGTTCTCCGTTGTTACGTTCAGCCTGAACATAATTGTGTGATCCCCGAACTTCTGGGCCACAAAATGTCTGACTCGAGGCGAAGGGTTTGCAGGCTGCCGTCCAGCCCCAGAGACACATGAATCGCTCTCTTTATGCAGCCGTGTCCACGGCCTCATTCGCTGACCTCGCTCCACTTGTCATTCACTCCCATTTCCATACTGGAGATGGAGGCGGGAGGAGGGGAAAACAAGGAAACAAGACGCATGACTTGACAAAGAGGCGAGTTTTCTTTAATGTCAGGAGCTGCATGAATTTGCGGAGCTGGACGACATAAAGCTGGATGGTGAAAGTAATCAAGTTCTGTTTCCTCAGTTTCAAATATTTATGATGCACACTGTGTTTCCAAGTGCCAGAAGGGCTGAGTTTGCTTCAACTGAGGAGATTTTTTATCAAAAAGAACTTTAAATTAAAAGTTCAGTAAGTTTCAAACTCCCCTCCTGAGGCTTCATCTCTTTCTCCACCTTGTGCTATTTTAATTTCAGTGTAGTGTTCAATAATGTGTCGGTTTGATCAGGCGGAGGCGGAGTAAATGTTCAGCTGCTGCACAGACACATTGCTGAGATCCTCGGCTCATGACGTCCTTTGTGTCCAGGAGTTTCAGATAAAGGAGACAGTCGCTCTGTCCTCCCACCATCATGAAGTCTGCTGTAGTAAATCAGCGGATTAAAGCGTCAGATAACCTGAAGCCGAGCCCATGTATCTTATTATAATATGATATCATGACATTTTATATTTATATAGCATTTTTAAAAACAGCAGTTATAAGTGCTTCAGAGTTAGTAATAAAAATGCATAAAATAATAAACAATAATAAAAAAAAAACAACAATTCTGTGAAACAAAGACATTTAAAACCCTGAAGAATAAACAGCAATTTGGTGAAAACACCAGCATTTACAAGTGGGTCTTTAAAGTTACATTGAAAGAGCGCAGTTAATTTTAAAGGGCTTTAATAAATGGGATCAGTTGTATCTAAAATTGTATTCTGGAATAAACAGGAAGTGGATGAAGGTGATGTGTTTCATTTAAAGACTCACATAAACTAGAAGAAAAACACCAGTTCAAGCCCAATTATCTGCACTAAACACTGTGTGGCTGAGGCTGATGGGGCTGTTATTGCAGGCATTTGCTTAGAAACAAAATTATTCAGTTTTTCACCCAATGGTTTATAGTAACAAAAATCAGGTAAAAAAAAAAAAAATCCTATAATCCATCTTCAATGATTGACTTTTTTTTTTTTTAAACTAAAATCCACCTTTTTGTCCAACAAATAGACAATGAACTGATAATTTCAGCACTGCAGTGGTTAAATTGTATGAACTTTAATCTGTCAGTGAAAAATGTCAACAACCATGAGCTGATATATTTAAAATACCTTCATTAATTGCTCCCCCATCCTTTAATCCCCGCTCGCGTCTAGTTTACTGTGCGGTTCTACTTGGTGCTATAACTCTGAATCTAAAGGAGGAGCTGAGTTTATGTTCTCGCTCTCTGATGGCCGCCAGTTTGTTTTTATGGCTTTGACATTACACAACTGTCAGTTCCCTGTGTTTTACTGTCTGTCGACAGCAGTGACAGCTGAATATGCTAAAGCCAACTGAGCCAAAGTCACGTCAGGGCCAACTAAAACACCAAATACAATATTTAGATTTGGTCCACTGTGGGGCTGAAACATCGGTGGTTTGGGTGGAAAACTGTCAAAGCGGAGGAGGATTGTACGGATGATGTCATTTGCCCTGCTCATAAATACCCTTATTTTCACAATGTCTGGATAATCTCTGACCTCTGACCCTTGTTCTAAACTACTGGTCTTTTTTTTTTTTTATGTGGCTCAGTCATGGAGTTGAAGCCATATCCACTGTTGCATTCACTAGAATATCAAAGTGGAGCTGCCACTGAGATTAAAGTAGCACATTTAGCATCGCTTAAAATGCATCTCGTGCGTTAGTCCAGTGCCATATACCCTCAGTTATTTTAGAGAGCAGCTGTTCATGACTGTGACTGAAGAATTACAGACACGTGAAGAGGCTGTTGGTGGACTGGCTTCAAATTCACCGCAGCAAAAATCCATTATGTTATGTGTTGGGCCGTTTTATGCCTTTGTTGATAAGTCAGTGGGGAGAGAGAGTGGGGGATATACGTGCAGTAAAGTAGTGACCTGCTCAGGGCACAATATGCTCACATGGTACGTGATCTAAGAGCTCAGCCCCCACAGGTTCCTGCCAAAATCCATTATTAACACTAAAACACCTGATTCAGCTCATTTTTGTAGGAGCTGTAAATATACGCAAAGAAATAAGACAACACAGACTTTCGGGGTGTTTTTCCCTGTTCTCCCCGTCCTGATGATATGTGATGTTTTTGGGGTGTGAGCCTTCGTCCTGCTCAGATTCCTCTAACACATGGAAGTCATGAAAACAATTCTCCAGTTTGGCTCTTTGAGACATTTCAAATTTCATTGGAGCAAATAGATCAAATTCTGGTGGAACAGTCATTTCAGGGTGTTTTTCTGTATTTTGTGTGTGTGTCTCCTCGCGGTCCCGAGCTGCTGTTGAAGGCGCCGTTTGTTCGGGTCGTCCTTGTTGTGTCGTGACGATCTGAAGCCTCTCTGCTAACCCCCGAACTTGGATTGAGCATTATGTCCCGAGAAGACCCAAAATTAGTTCCAGGTGAATTGTGGGAGGAAAATGTGTAGGTTACATGGCGGCTGTGTCCAAGTCCGGCGCTGCCTCCCTCGGAGGACGTGGTCTGCTCAGGTGTGGCCGTTGTAGATCTCAAAGGTTGAGCTGGAAAGAGACGTCTGAACAAAGGAGGATTTTCACTTTATGTCATCAGCTGCTTGTTGCGTCACATATTGTGGCCCCTGTTGCCTAACAACCTTGACAACTTTTGGTTTTACGGCCCTTGGTTTTAACAGTTGTACCTTTAGCTGAAACCCAACACTTATATTTAAAAGTGTGATCCCCAGACTCTCTGTTGGTGTTTTTGCAATGAATCCTGGGATAAGTTGAGCTGCACAGGCTCCTCAAGTTGGATCCTTTGTTTCCCAGGAAAATGAGGACATGTCTCAGCCACATATGAAGGAACCTTTGAAATTGGACGGCCCCTGAATTCAGTCACAGCTTCTGTTACATGAAGTTCCTGCATTTTAAAGAGCTTTTCAGGGCCAAACGGGGCCAGTCCAGGTTTACACATCAGCCTGGTTTCACCCTCCTTTCATCATCCATCCTACATTAAATAGGCTACATCTTAGTTATCTCAGTTATTTGAAAATGTTTGTCCCGGCCACCAGAGATAAAGCCAGATTTGTTAATCTTCACCAAACAAGTGTGAAAAGTTGAAATGCCAACAACAATAAATGTGTTTGGAGGTTTTTCCTGCTCATGTTTGTGAAGTTAGACCAGTTTTTAAAGGGCTGATACAGACTCTGGTGTTTCTGGAATTGAGCCTGTTTGAGTTCAAACATTAGAGACATAATTAATGACAGTGAATCAACATAAAGACAAAAATGTACTCTCCTATCAGTTTCCTCCAGCTCCAAAAACAAACGCAAAACCCTTGTTTTGATGTTTTTTCTGAAGAAACAAGCTGTTATATCACCTCAGCATCTCTCCACACGCTCGTCTTTCTTCCCTTTGACTTTTCAGCTTTCGGATCCTGTTGGCGGCGAACCATCGTGATCTACGTACGACGGCTTCCTCCACCTTTTGTTTTAATCTCAGGCGAGCAGATAAGAGCGTCCGCACCTCCGTCAAGACAATAAGAGACTAACTCCGGTGTCAGGTGGCTGACAGCCAGCGTTGCGCTCAGGTGTCAGTGTTTTCATAGTGTGTGTGTGTGAGAGCGAGAGAGTGATAGATGGGCTGAATCCAAATAGAGCTGATGAGTAAATAAAATATGAAGCAGAGGTGAAGAACAGCGTGGCCCTGCTGTGGTCTGACCTCGTCCGTCCTGAGGTCAAACACTGCAGAGTTTATCAGATTATCCTGGTACCAAATCTGAAAACCAGAGAATCTTTGTTTTGCTAAATGACTTCAATGATTAATATCTGGTTTTGCTGTGCTCTGACAGATGTGCAGGGGCAGCAGCCACGTATTAAATCCTCACACCTCTCAGAGTGAAGCTAGTCTCAGGCCTGTCCTGGTTTTGTCAAGTTTCAGTGGTACGATCAGGGACGGCTGGTGTATCTGGGCCAACAGGACTCAGTCCTCCCTGATCTTTTTCCTTTTTGATGGAAACTAGAGCAGCAACAGCATCAAATGGTCACAAGAAAAACACAGGATTGATTTGAACAGGCTTTTTACAGCCCAGACACAGTGGCATCAACTTCCATTCATGGCTGTAGTGTCTAAATCAGGCTGGTGTCACGCCCCCTCGATTTAATGATCATTCGGCCTAAATTCATTGGTCAGGCCACTGACTTTTGGCCTTCGACGGCCGACAGACGGTTCGTGTGTTAGTGGGTTATTTACTTTCCCGTCCATTTTCTTCGACGTCTTTGGAAGATAAACGGTGACTGAAGAGACTGAAGAGACGTCATCAAAACACATTCAAATAACACAAAAGGACAAACAACAATAACTTGGTCTCAGTAACGGGGCCGGCTAACGGCTAAGTGAGGCGAAGAACTCACTTTTCTGATTCTCGTGCTGCTTTTTGGAGAAGACACGACTCAGGTTCAACAAAGAATTAAGGACTTGAAACTTTCATCCAATAAAATCAGGAGACGTGAGTGAAACACAAATCGGAAATTGCCTAAAACTTTCGATGTTGGGTAAAGTGGTCACAGACTCTCTCCGCCTCCCTATACTCACATTTCAGTCCAATTCATTTGCAAAGAAAACATAATGAATAAACTTAATGTTGAATTTGACTGTTGTGATCATCAGTATTCTTATTATTTGGGGTCAGCTGTGGCTCAGGGGGTACAGCGAGTCGCCCACCGATCAAGGGCCGACCCTTGGCTCCGACGGCTGCTCCTTCAGTGTATGAGTGGCTTTGCTTGGTAGAAAGTGCTGTGTGAATGTGTGTGAATGTGGCTTCCATTGTAAAGTGCTTTGAGCAAGTTTCCATTTTCCATTATTTAAATATCATTCTGACATTATTATCACAAATTCTTTTGACGATAATCACATGTTGAAAATCTGATATCTTTAAAGTCCCGGTCGTTATTTTAAAATGTGATTGTGATCATGTTTAGTTTTAGTTGGTTGGAAATCTGAGTGTAGTATCTGTGAAGTTAATCTGTGCAACTCTGACTCCTGGAAACGAGTTTTCTATACAACTGAACTGCAGCAGCAAAATGAAATCACTGTAATCACATACAGG
Source organism: Rachycentron canadum (assembly GCA_038496675.1). NCBI lineage: Eukaryota > Metazoa > Chordata > Actinopteri > Carangiformes > Rachycentridae > Rachycentron > Rachycentron canadum. Next base: position 21,135,271 of record CM076665.1, read on the forward strand.
TGGATGTTGAGCTTCAAGACCGGGTGTTTTGATTGAAAAGGTTTTACTGATACGTCATATTAATAGAAAATATCCAGTCACAAATATGTTTCCCACAAAACATTTTGTTGTTACGGTTTAATTTGTAAAAATGTCTTTTCTAGGCTTCAGGGTTGAATCTGTGTCTGTGTTTCTGGTTTTAGGTGAAAGTCTTAAATGTAAATATCACAAACATTTCCAAACAGCAGGTTGAGTGTTGTGTGTCTCCTGTTTCCCTCCTTGTAACAACGTCATTGTTGCTTGATGGAGCGTTTTGATTGGTTCTCCTGGGGCGGTATCCAAACACACACGGACACACACACACACACACACTCTGAAAGTGTAAGTGTTACCCAGTGTGATCCCTGGTCAGCTGTTTAATCAGAGGGTTGGACACACACACACACACACACACACACACACACACACACACACACACACACACACACACACACACACTCTCAGCCTGTGTGTTGAGAAACCAGTTGGATCAACAACAAGCTACACACACACACACACACTTCCTGGATATGAAAAGTGTGTTGATACCTGGTGTGAAAACCACATTAAGAGACTCTGATCCCCCCCCCCTCTGTTTCCTCAGGGAGTCCAGTACAGGAGGTGGAGGAGGAAGGTGGAGGCTCCGTCATGTTGTCCCAGTCGTGCTGCTGTGGATGACCCTGCACAGCCACGGTAAGGCCCCGCCTCTTCCACCATGGTGTTGATAGGAGTCAATACACGATCAATACACAGTCAATATATAATATCAATACACAATCAATATATAATATCAATACAGAATCAATACACAATCAATATATAATATCAATACAGAATCAATACACAATCAATATATAATATCAATACAGTATCATACAGAGTCAGAGAGACATTTATTTGAACCACAGTGTTGGTTTTTTTTTTAACTGGGGCTCAAATGGTTTTTGGAAAGTGAAAACAAATTTCAAGTGCAGCAATTTTTAGGAGGAAGGAACGTTTTGAGGACAAAAGGTTTGGGAAAGAGACGACAGTGGAAACTTTTCAAGAGTGAGGACACGTCTGGACAAATAATATTTCTTTTTAAATTAAGGCTATTTTTGTAAAATGTGCTCTTTCTTTAAATTGAGGACATTTGAGAAACTGACATTTGTGGAATTGCAGAACAAATGTCCTTTTTTTTTCTTAGAAATTGGAAGTAAAACATTCAATGTTTCTAAAAAGTAGGGATGTATTTTAAAAAGTCCATCATCTGTAGAAAGTGAGAATATTCACTTCTGCTTTACAGAGCCCCATGGTCCTCACAAGTATAGTATTCCAGCGTATGTCAGATACCATAACACACTCACTCAGGGTAATAAATGAAACGACAACCACATGAATTCATCACAACTTGTTCATATTTCCTAGAAAATGAAACGGTTGTGAGAGCAACAAGCTAAATCTTCCTCCTGACATCATAATGTAATGAAATCAGCTGGATGCTGAATGTAGCTGTAAATGAATTATGAATAATTAAATGTAATGACTTTAGTGTCCACATTAAAGATGCATTATCTGTGGATCCGCAGTCATTTAATCCTCAGAGTGTTTTTCCTTTTATAAAGTGGCCTTGAAGAGCAGATTAAATTATATTTTTCATAATGATATTATTCTATATTGGAAATACCCCCGCAAATCGAAGCCTTTACAGGGCAACTAATGACAAAACATTAAATTAAAGGTAATTTCCCAATGTTTGTGTGAGGATGAAATTTGAGGACTTTGCACACTCTTTCATTTCATTTAGTCTTTGCTCTTTTATTTTGTTGTTGAGCTTCATGCATTTTTCTTTATTCCTATTTAAATCATGTTTTCCGTGTTGTGTGTTTCTGCTGTCGGGTAAAAATGCTGCATTTCTTACTTGACGAGGAAGTTGAGGTATTTTTTTGTTTTGCGGTTTCCTCATGAAAAATCCATTGGCGACATGAAAACGATCCCGTTAAAAAGCCCTTTGTGTACTTTTCAAGACACGTTTGAAAGAAAAACCAGTCCCTCGGAGATGCAGCCGTTTTCATCTGACAGCAGTGATTTATATGATTTCCATCTTTCATTTGTGTCTTTTCTTCTTCCCATGTTTCCACCGTCCATTCACTTGTTTCCTCTTCGCTTCATCCCACTTTGTTTTTGCTCACTTTTTCCATCCCTGCGCCCGAGCATGCCTCCTTCTCTTCGTGCTCCCATTAACGAAACCACTTGTCGTGTTGCAGAAAAAGTCACAACTCTCAACACTTCATGAAATCTGCAGTCAAAAATCATTTCCATCTGGTTTCTGCTTTAATCACCCAGTGCTTTTATTTTGGATCCATCCTGAAACATTTGCAGCTCATCACAATTCATTCATTTCAAAATACTCAGTCGTTGGTCAGGTGACCCGGTGGGGGTCGTGGGCCGAGGTCAGGGCTCGGTCCAGACCGGTCGGGTTCTTCCACTGCGTGGCGCCGGCCTTGAGCAGGGTGTCCACACACTTTTGGCCACATACTGTATTGTGTTTTCCTTTAACAGCTAATGGAGGTAGAGAAAGTGGTGAGGGAAAGAGAAGGAGACGGAGGAGAGCAAGAGAGAGATCTTGGCTGTTGGTGTTTTCCACATGTATGCCAAAAAAAATTAAAACTCAAACAAAGTGAGAGAGCGAGAGAGAGAGAGAGAGAGAGAGCGAGAGCGAGCGAGAGAGAGAGAGAGAGATAGAGTGAGAGAGAGAGTGTGTGTGGGTGTATGTGTGTCTTTAATGTATTTTCCATACCCTACCAGCAGCCTCAGGCCAAACCGAGCGGTTCACACACACTCGTAAAGTTCCCAGCAGTACTAAACCACAACACACACACACACACACACACAGACACACAGACACACACACACGGGTCATGTTCTTGTCACCAGAAGCAGAAGTGTGTGTGTGTGTGTGTGTGTTGCTGACCAGTAGATAAACTGAAGGTTTGAACGGTAAAAGACGAGGAAACTGTAAATGTTTCAGTGATGAAGGATATGACAGAGAGAGAGAGAGAGAGAGAGAGAGAGACATAGGGTTTGACTGTGGTTTCAGCTCTTTTCCACTCTGACATCTGATGAGATTTTGTTCGTCCACGTTGACACGTTGATGCATAATCAGACCACGAAATGTACACACGCAGTGAAGACTGTAACTCTACGTTTGAATCCCTTCTCATAGTTTGAATTTTCAGTATTTAAAATCTTCAACTGTGAGATGAAGATGAAAACAGCTTCATATTTGTGTGACACTCTATCGGTGTGTGACGAGTCCAGTTTGTAAATTTCTCTTGAAAAGCCGACGAGTGGAGCTGAGGAGGAGTGAGAGGTGGATCTGCTCTGCTCTTTCTCGGGCAGGTCAGCATTTCTGATTCAGTCCGTCAAACACAAATAGTTCAAAATATAGACTTATATTTTTACATCTGTCACAAATGTCAGCCCAGACATAGAGACTACAGTGGTAAGTGTCAGTTTTGTGTGATGTTGCTGGTATGATGTCAAAATGACTGTTAACAGGTCTTGTCTCTGCATTTTGCTGCTAAATGGTTCACACGTAAAAAAAAGGTCTCCTCTCTAATGTGTTAACATCAGCTCTGAAATGAAAACCAAGACGTTCTGCAACATGTGTCTCCGGCGTTACAGCAGAGAAATCAGGATATTTTACAAAGTCGTGGAGATTTTTCAGTGTAAACAAAAACCTGTCTGATTTTGATTCATCACGTTATAATTATGTCTCAGCATCAGCTCCTCCTTTTCTGAAAAATTTTCAAGAAATTTTTCCTTTTTTTTCTTTTTCCACATTTGACGAAACCTCAAACATGAACCGATATCGATCCGACGTTGAAATTCATTCATTGTGAGTCTGCTTGTTTTTCTCATTGTGATGCAGCTATTTGAGGCTTTCAACCCAAACAATAATGAAATTCTTGTGGTGAATCGCTGATTAGTTGTGATTTGTTTTCTTGTTTTGAGAATGGCTGCGTCTGAAAGGAAATATTATCATAACTCATAAATGGCTGATATCAACCTTTTAACGAGATTAATCTTAATTATAGCTTATTGCATTTAGACCACGGGGAATTAATTCAATTTTCCATGTGTGGTTTTAAAGCATCGGTGTAATGCAGCTCGATGTGGAGTGAGGGGAAAAAGCATGTGCGTCCAAGTACGTGACTGCACAACATCCTGCAGTGGCGCATGAAAGTTGTGTGTAAGTGTCAAATTTTGTGTGCGGCACAAACAGAATATTAATGATGCACAGACACACAGATGTATTTTCATTGTAGTTTTATATTAAATGAATTCATAAGAAGCAAAACTTTAGAAAGTGTTGAACAAACCAGTCATACACACTGATACAGGAGAGGAAAAAGGGATTAACTGAGTTTAAGATGATTATTTCACGGTCATTTATCTTGATGTTTGGCAACTTCACTACTTTTCTTCTTCAATTTCAGTGAAGCTAATTCAATTAAGTGCAAGAGCTCAAAGGCTGAAGGTGAATCAGACAGAGCAGGAAAGAGGAGGATTAGTGGGGATGTAGAGGAAAATACTGAAAGACTGAGGTGGATTTTTCAGGTTTTCATGCACGGAGCGAATCGAGCTTGAACGTACGAGATACTGAAGCTGAATTAGAGCGGCACGCACTGCCGGTGATTAAAACACCATCTGCTGCGCCACATCGTCACGATGAAGTGACATTTAATTCATAGTGCAGTCAACAAAAAGTGTCCCGTCCTCCTCCCTGTAGTCGTTCCTCCTCAGAGAGGGAGCGAGAGGGTGAGAGACCTGCTGTCGGAACAGGGACTGTCTGTCCATACATATTTCATAATGTTAAATGGGCATGTGTTGGCAGAAAGGACGGTCCAGATTTTATCAGTCAGACTCTCTCCCCTCATCCCTCATTTACTTGGCTCTTCTTTGCCTTATTTTGCTTCATTGCTGATGACGGCTGTGGCGTCCGTCCATCTTCATATACATCTGCATGAACGTCCGTCTATATGAACCTTTGTCTGTCTGTTTACGAACTGATTAGGTCCAGGGTCACTGACCACGCAAAACATGTTCAATCTTTAATTAGAACAAAATACTATTAATACTTCCTATTAGATTCCTTCAATGTTTCAAACTTTGCTACGTATCTGACACGAGTCTGGGCAGACGTGGACTTAAACTGGGACTCGTGGGACGTTTAGCTCCTTAAAGGTGAACGATGAATCAGCACGTAGGGGAAATAAAACTCTTTGGAGAGATTATTATGAGACGCTCAATATCACTGTCACCTCATGTCTGATCGACATGAAGCTACATCTAGTTAGTTTAGAATCAAATGATCCTCATATTTCATTTGTTTAATCTGAACAAAAGTGAGAAGTTATACTTTCATGGTTGGTCAGAAGTTTCCTGCTGGATTATGTTCAGAGGCAACGTCTTATTTATGTATATACTTATCTCTTGCTTTATATAATAATCTCTGTCCTCTTCACTTCTCTGCCACCTGCTCTCCTCCTTTCTCCTCTCTTCCCCTTGATCATCTCAGCCCTAACCCCCCCCCCCCCTTGGATGCCATAGTCAATTATCTCCTAGTGAAAGACAAGAGGATGAGGAGAGGGAGGTGTACAAACACCTGGGAGAGTGAGTCAGCATTCACCTGGAGAGAGAGAATTCAGTTCAGTTCCTCCCTCTGGGTCCCTCAGTATCAAATCCTTTATGTTTTGACCTGTAATTACTTTGCTCCACCAGGGCTGATCTGCTGCTGTGTCATTACATGTTTGTTCAGAGACAGATTAGGTTCTTCTACTTCCTGGTTTTGTGTGCGAGGGCACCATCGTGTCAACGGGGGACGACACAAAACTGGAGGAGCACTGTTCAGTCTAAAGACCAGGAGAGACAGGCCGAGACCTGAAGGTCGCTTATGACACATACAGTACAGACAGCGTCACTCTGTATGTGACGGGTGATGGACTGGAACTGTCTTTTCTCAAACACCGATCAGACCGCACGGTATTTCATTCCTGTCACATGACAAACCTAAGATAAGATAAGACTTTATTGTTTTGCGTTCACACGCCTCAGCAGTCGCTCGTCATTTAACATAAAAGGAGCATTTACAGCATAAAACATTGCTGCATGAACAAGCATTGTTTACGCAGAAGGACCTCTTCTTGTGGTGGGGGTGGTGTATAGGCCACAAGCAGGGATGTTGCCCCAGATGCTACGTTTGGGTGTAAATAAAACAAACAGCGGCACCCGTTGATCGTTTGACCGTCTCTGAAACATCTAAACCTTTGGGGAGGGATGCATCCAATTTTACAGTTTGACCTTCACGCCCTCTTTAAGCAGTGATAGGCCAGATGTTGGCAAGGCTTAAGTTCAGAGCCTCTTTTCTGATTGGCTGACTGTTTTCTGAGCAGATTTCAGGTAAACACTCAGATAAATCAAATCCTGTGAGGTTGGATGGTGGCTCCTGGTGGGCGGGGCTTGGGGGCGTGGCGACTGCTTTGTTGTGACATCACAAATCCTGACGTCTGGTTTTCAGGCTCAGTTTCTGAATACAGGCTGTGAGGATTTCTGGACTGAGACCTTTGATGCTTTCACTGTAATAATATAGAACCTAGACCTGAAGACATGGATGTTTATCTTTAGACTATATGGGACCTTTAAAGCTCCATAAAGTAAAGTAAAGTTTCTTAATATTTAATCTTAATATTTATCACAATCATTAAGCAGTGATGATCTTCACAGAGGTTTGTCTTTTTTATCATTTGAAGCCTCTGACATCTCCTTAAAGTTTCATTTTCACAAAGCCTGGATCTGATTTCTTGGTGTTGCAGACAGACATTGACACAAAGACACTCTAACATTTCATCAACCACAGGAGGCTGTTGTTACCTCCATCTGGCAGAAACAAGCGAACACAGTATGTGGATGTATTCGGCTGGTAGAAAGGAGGGAGGGAAAGCAAAGGAAGGGGTCCAGAAAGAAAGCAAGTGCAGAGATAACAACAAAGGGCTGAAGGAGAAAGAGGAATGACTGAGGGAGTAGAGAGGAATGCAAGTAAAAGAATGTGAGAGAAATGCTAGAAAGGACGGAGAGGTGAAAACGGAGAAGGGCAGGTTGATGGAAGCCAACTAATCTACAGGATTACTGTCTGAAAAAGGCCGAGAGAGGCAGACGGGTTCATTTTAGCATCTTTAGAAGAATGAAGAATGTCAATGCTGATGGAGAGCAGCTTGGTTTCAGATATGATGAGAGAAAGGGCAAAGTTTATGTATTTAAAAAAAAAAAATCTCTACTAGCAACTATTTCAGGGTCACGTGAACCTTTTGTTAAATGTTCTGGAAGTATGTTTTGACCTTTGCACTCTTTTCCTGTTAGCATCTAATAATCCTACTGTTCAACCAATTGTAAGTGTCTCCTGATAATAGGCCTCTTAAAATCCTTAAAAGCTCGGGTAAAAGTTAAATGACTGTTTGTTTGAGAAGTTTCTCAGCAGTAAAATTGGAACTTCATTCCTGGAAGTTAAGAGCTTCAAACATGTAGAGTAATTGGGATGGTTTGACTGGAAATATACTGTCTCCACATTCTGAACTTATCTTCGTCTTTGGGTCGTTCTGTGTTAGAAAGATCCCAGAACAACTTCATTGAGGTTTTTAAGAGGTTCCTCGTGGCAGATAATGGCAGACTGGTGGTACTTGGTGGTTGTAGGTGTGGACGAACTGACCAGATACAATTTATCTCACAACCAATCATAGTTTTTGGGCCCTATTGTTTTGTATTTGTGATGTGTTCGATGAATGAGGTGCGATGATGAAGATGCGGGTTAAAATACTGCACCCCATAATCAAACACTGTATTTATCTAATTCGGTTGTGATGATCCTGATTGTTGGACTTTGGCTGGTTTAAGGTGTTTGTATGGTTTTTCAGTCATTGTCATATCATGAAGGAACAAGTCAGATACATCATAGCTTTCACAAGAACGAGTTCCCGGGGTTTAAATTGGAAATTGGTTGTTAAGGTAACAACACAAACACAGTTGAACAGACAGCCTACTCCGTCTTTGTCAGTCGATTACCAGCTTGTCTTTGGGCTGTGGAGCAGGAGCCACTAAAAAGAGTCAAAACTCGTAAAACAATATTAGATCTATACTGGACAAGTCTTCACCTCAAGATTTATGCTAACGTTAGCACTGGGCGTAAATCATTTTGGTGGTTAAGAGGTCAATCACAGTGGTAGTTTGGTTTGTCTAACTTACTGCAGTTTATGCAACGTCAATGTCTTTTAATTAACATCTTTCCAAACCTTAAGAGTTGTGGTGGCCTGACCCTAAATCTTACCATAATACAACAATACGATAGAAAATGAGACATTTCTTATGATGTAAAAAGTTTAAAGAGGAAACATGTTTTCAGGGTTTCAGTCCCATATTGATGTTTTACCTGTTGAAACCTAACAAGCCTGATCAGGTACAAAACCCAGACTCTCTTGCTGTGAAACCACAGTTCTAATAAAATTAAAAAATAAACTCTGTCAACACGCCTCCTCATCTGAGCTTTACTGCTGCAAACCTGCCTTGACGGATAAAATATACACTTCTCTACTCGTTGGCGTTTCTTTTTTTTTTTTTTTTTTTTTTTTTAAAGCCTCGCTGCCAGAGCTGCAGCAGAGCCAGCCTCCTGTCTCCCACGTCAGCTGGAAAACAAAAGCCCTTTATTTCGCCGTCGCTGTCAGAGGAGTAAATGAACAGAAGTCTGGGCTGTGGTCCGGCGCTGCCTTCTGACAGAGGAGTGTACCCACACGTCGGGGTTTTTGTCAGGGACGGTTTCGGTGCTCTGTGTGGGAACTGCTGCAGGACCCAAACCGTATTCGTTTCATCAGCGTTTTCAGCAGCAGCTGGCTCGTCCCAAAGTTTCATCACTCACTTCTCTCATTTTACCAGCTGTCCTGTTGAATGGGGCTGCAGAAAGTGGGTGATACACAAAACCCTTAACTAGAAAGTAGCTGCATTTGGGGGCGATCTCCGAGTGTAACTGTAGAAGTACAGCTAAGTAGATACACAGCGTCCCAGAAACACCAGGCCATTACATCATTGTAAACCTGAGTCAGCCAAACAGTGTTGAACTGAATAAACCAACCCTTTCTCTTCTTTGGCAGACTCCTTTACCTTTTTTGAATTGGTCCATTTTTAAAAAATGGATGCAGGTCCTGTGCAGCTTATCCCGTCCTCAGTGAAACCTCATGAATCTTTCAAACCCTTTTCAGTTAATCAGCAGAGAAGAGGATGTTCCCTGATTCCCTGTCCCTGTCCTGTCTATTTTAGACAACAGAGGTGGTGAAACACCACACACTAATGTATGGGAAATATAAGTGCATACTAATAAATAAAAGTGTTGCCATACATGAAGCTTAGGGTTGTGTCCCATGACCTTCTTCAGTGATTGATATAGGCACGAAATCAATGTGAAATTAAACTAACAAACCTCAGGTTAAAGCTGTATGTGGGTGTTTTCTTTAGCCTGCATGTTGAGGATTGAACGAATGTGAGGTGATGAAGATGAGGTGTATAGACCTCGATGTCATCAGTCCATTCATTGTTTGTTCTCTCTTCTTCTTATTCGTCTTGTTTTATATAATTGAGCAGGAAAACAACTCCTTGTCTCCTTCATGTTCCAAACCAGTGTGATTGATTGTCTCCTCGTTAATGCTCCAACATGTCAGACGACACTTTAACCATTTGGTGGTTAAAACCTTTGGTTCGTGTGTTTTCTCTGCTTTTGTAAATAGATTGATTTTGCATTTTAGACTTTCAAATTAACCCTTTTTAAGATGTCATCACCAGCGCTGGTAATAACTTTTGGCAATTTTATTGATTTATTGTTCATGGAAATAATCATTAGTTGCAGTTCCTGCTGGTGAGAAACCTTCACAGTGGCCAGTAGTGGAAGCTTGTGGTTGAACAGTTCCTGAGTAGAAACACAGTGATGTTGGTTATGAGAGAAACAGCCCCGTCAGGCATCTGTGAATAAATGTATTCATCTTTTTGTGTTTAGAGGAAGAAAAAAAAAAAGGCCTGAATGTTAATGTCAAACCCTCAGAGTCTCACTTCTGTCAGTGTGGATTCAAATAACCAAGAATAAATTGATATTTGAAATAATTTAGGCTAACAAATGTTCTTCAGTGACCGAGATAAAAGTCTGTAATTAGAAACCATGAGGAGACGTGGTTTTATTTTGGGAGCCACACACTTTCTGTCTCACACACACACACTCAGCTCTGGTCATTAGCCTCGGCCCCTGAGCTTGTTGACGTGTTTCACACATTAAATAAATGTAGATAATGAAAGGGACATGTTGTTTGTATGAGACTGGTTGTGTCACAGGTTTTTTTTTTTTTTTTTAGTCGTCAGGAAATGTTGGAGGGTGAATTAGCTCAAGTGAACACACACACACACACACACACACACACACACAGGAGCTCATAAAACAGCAGGCCATCCCAGTAGCCTGCGCCCAACTTGATCTCACCTCGCACTTTATAATCAACAGCAACTGAGAAAACACACACACACACACACACACACACACACACACACACACTGAAGTCTAGAACCTGAAACAGTGCTGGTGAGTCATCTGTGCTCAGTAGCTCTTTGGTCATAGTTTTATTGAAGTTACTCACTGATGCTGTTTTGTTCAGACACAGTGACGATGAGGTAAACCTTCATCTTCATCATCTTCAACTTCTGCAGACTCGATATCAACGACAACAACAACACGCATTTAAACTCTGTACACTGATGTTACACTTCAACCTGACAGTAGCATCTGCACTTGTTGGCTTGTTTGTCAAATTTTAGTTCGACTGGATCTGGACTGAATCCAGCTTCACTCCTCCTACACCTGGGTGTGTTTGATATTTACATACTCACTTTACTTTGACTTGGAAGTGACAGGATATTTGTGTGGGCTCAACAGTGTTGGGGACAAATGGAGCAACATAGTTAAAAACATAGTTCATATAGTTTGAGCAGCTATAATCAGGTACAGTTGCTCAGTGTGGGATGAGAGTGATACCTGAGAAAAGGTAAAAATGTTGTTTTCATATGGACGATTTACCGACTGCTCCAGATGTGCACATTGTGATGCTGATGCTGAAACAGATCATTGTTTACATGTTTAACCACTTCATCACATCACATTTAAGATTTTATGGCATTAAGTCGACATTTTCCATTAAATTATCAGCCTCAAATAAACAGTTGCAACAGGAACTTTAAAGGAGAAGGACAAAGACAACGCTGCACATTTAGTTCAGAAAAAAACGGCTTATTGTCGAGCTTCTGTCAACACACACACACGTGTCTGTACTTATACTTTGTGAGGACCCGTTACAGACCTTACAGAGTGAGGACTTGTTGGTTGGTCCTGTTTGAGGGTCCAGATCTGGTTTTAGGCCTCAGGTTATAATCAGGTTGAGGGCTGGGGGAAGGATTATGTCAGTGAGTGTCCTCACAAAGATAGAAGTACAAGTGTGTGTGCGCACAAATACACACATGTGCGCACATACAAACACATGTTCTCATTCTCAACAGGAATTAATTACCCACAGTGTCTGTTCTGAGTTATCACAGTTAGCAGGACCTCAGGGACTCATCTCTGTGCTGTGTATGTAACACACACACACACACACACACACACACACACACACACACACACACACACACACACACACACACACACGCTGTGGGGGGGTTGGAATAGGTCATAGAGGACGTGGCACATGTACATACACTGTGAATACTTAGCAAAAGTCCCACATGTGAATCAGGTTTCACCTAAACTCTCCAACCAAGAAGAGAAGCAGCAGTTTCTTTAAATCTGGGCTCATTGTTTCGTTATTTCTTCTGAGCTTTATCTAAATTCTCCATCAGGTGTAATTGTGATAAATTATTATTCTCTTCTCTTCTCTTCTCTTCTCTCCTCTCCTCTCCTCTCCACCTGTCCTCTTTGTTTTTAGAGGTGTAATAAACAAACATACTTTATACGTCTCTGTGTTCAGCTCCTTGACATCTCTCTCTGGCCATAAGTCACCTTCACTGCTGTCGCTAATCAGAGCAGAAATAAAACTTTACGACTTCCTCTTCACTCACTGATGAAGAAGATGTTCTGTAGCTGGACTGGAAATGAATGAAGAGAGGCAGGGGGAGAGAGACATTACAGCAGATAGGGGGAGAGAGAGGGGACAGAAACAGGTCTCAGTAATTTTCTGTCGCAGGAGGACGGGTTAACAGGAGGGATGATGATGATGATGATGATGATGATGATGATGATGATGATGTGATGATGGCTTTGGCAGCGAGTGGCCGGCGACTCGTCACAGATTCAATGAAAGAAATCAATTGAGAAGTTAATATTTTATGGACCTGACTGAAGTAAACTTCAGTGTGTGTGTGTGTGTGTGTGTGTGTGTGTGTGTGTGTGTGTGTGTGTTAATTAGATTGCAGCAAAAATGTACACATCCTTCCACCTCTGGGTAGATTCCAGCTGTTACTCTCCAGCGTTGACTAACAGCCGAAGCTGTGTGTGCACCAGAATTGGTCCAGATGTGGAAGTTGCACCTGAAAATCATGCTGCATATGGGCCAAAATCGGGCCGTGGAACTATGGGTTATACTGGGCCAACACAAGCACGTGGCCCAAGTATAGACCAGATGTGTCCTGTGTGTCTGGGCTCATTTTAAGATATGACTGCATTCTAACATTGTTAGCACCTAAGGATTGAGGAGTAAGGAACAGTCAGAGAATATGAATGTTATTGAAGCATCTGTTAAGAAAATCATCATTCGATAATTTTTTATTTTTATTTTTATTTTTTTTTACTTTTGTTTCTGCTTGAATTAAAAATAAATCTATGCTGGTAACAGAAACAGCTTAAGTTTGTTGACCAGTAACATTAACCTCTAAAGGCGCTCAAAGAAAGTAGCTACAGCCTCAGTAAAAATATGTATAGTGCTGTGACAGGTGGGTCACTCCCACCATGAGGTCAGCAAGTTGTTCAGGCTCTGATCTCAGGTTATTGTGAAGCCAATCTCTCCTGTTATTTCCCACATGTGGTTATCAGTATGCTCGTATTTGCATTGGTGGACTTCCTCTCTGTCCAGAGCTGCCAGAGAAATGTCATCACAGCTATTAAAGCAGAGCAAAGGCAGAGAGGAGGACGGGCCTGAGAGATTTTTACAGAGCAACTGATTCAGAGTTGATTTAGAGTTAAGAGGTCACAAAATATTTGATTTAAAAACTATATTTCTAAAAGGTCCCATATTTGTCTCTTCTTCAGTGTTTTATCTGAGGTGTTGGTCTCCATGAGAAGGTTTTAAGAACCAAAAACCATCTCAGTGTAGTTTTACATCTTTTACATTAGGTAAACCAAATCCTGCAAGGTTGGATGGTGGGTCCAGGTGGCCGGGGCTTGGGGGCGTGGCTGAGGGCAGTGACTGCTCTGTTGTGACATCACAAAGCTCTGTGATATCTATGGACTGCGACCTTTGATACTTTTACTGTATTAATATATAACCTAGACCTGCTTTATAATTAAAGACCACATGGAGGTCTACCTTTAGACTGTATGGACCTTTAACATCTACCTTTAGACTGTATGGACCTTTAACATCTACCTTTAGACTGTATGGACCTTAATTTTAAATACGTGAACTCTTCCATCAAGCAGTGACACTGTGTGTAAGTTCATAGTGGCAGACGTCTCTGTACATCAGTCAAAGGAAAGGACATAACCTCTGACTTCAGAAATCAAGTCCACCCTGTTGGTCTTTTACCTTGGATGATGAATTCGTTGTTAAAAGCTCTGTCGTGTCTCATCTTTGAACAGCTTGTGATCCTTCCTGATAGGAAAACCTTCTGATTGAAAAATCTAATTTGCTCCTTCCTCAACTATCAGATTTATATTGAGAACAGAGAGGTTACTGTCTGAGCCTATGACACGATTTGCATTGCAAAGCAGCTTTTACTGTATAATGTCATAGAAACAGTATCCACTAGTGGCTAGTGGAGAACAGATGAAGGATGAAGCACACAGAAATGGGGGAGCTCGGACATTGCTACGACTGTACAGTAGTAATGTGGGACTGATGCAGGATAAGTGGGGGCAGAGGGTGGTTTTCTGGGTCCACAGTGCTTCCCAGTGTGCCCGGGACAGTGGCGTTTCCTCCACAGCTGGAGATGTGAGGAAGGCGATAGAGTTATAACAGCACTCGTCCTGTTGAATCAGATGCAGTGTCAGCACTAATGGCTGAATTCATTCCTGCTGCTTCCTGGGTCAGATCTCTCTCCCCTTAAGCTCAACAGATGAAATCAGTTTGTCACACGATGGGAAGGATAAAGTACCGGGCAGCAGCTCATTATGTAGAAATCTGTGTCTCCATTTGTTGATTTTAGGTATTTTATATTGTACAACAGCTCAACGTGTGGCTGTTTAAGTCTGTAATTCATTCAAAACATTAGTCATCAGAGCAGGAAATCTGCACCGGGCCGAATGGGGCCCAACACACATTGTGTGCTGCGATGTTGTGACTTGAAAATCTCCTGCAACTGCATCATGATAATGCACCAAAAGTGGCATAGCTAATATATTAGAAGAAAGTGCACATCAGTGGGTGTTTCCAGGTGTTTGCAGCACATGTCAAAACAGTTGAAAAAAGTCTTCAGTGTCTCTAAAGGGAGCTGTGTCTGATGACACCAGAGTCAGTGGGGGTCAGGCTGAAGGCTGAAGGCTGCTGCAGGCTTCAGGATACATTAGCTTCTAATGACATGAGGTGCATTCTGGGTAACATAGGCTGCAGGTTCGGCTCAGTGTAGCCCCTCCATCATCTGAAAGGCAATATTAAGAAAGATAGGGAATCAATGGAGACAGCTGAGGACCCCATCAGGCTGAATCCCCTCCATGTTTCCTCCTGAGGACCGGCGTGTCACTTCTGGTCACAGGTCAAAGGTCACAGCTTCCAGAGCCAGACTGGAGATGAGAGGATAAAGAGAAACGTGAGGTTGAGCTGCCAGAAACTTGAGAGGCAGCTTTTTAAGCTTTAGACACACACACACACACACACACACACACACACACACACACACACACACACACACACAGAGAGAAACAAAGCTACCTACTCTACAAGCTGAATGAAATCAGTGGATCGGAGGAGATGGAGGGGAAGACCAGGAGAAGTCAACACTCCCCAAGAGAGATAAGTTGAACACTCCTCTGTGTGTGTGTGTGTGTGTGTGTGTGTGTGTGTGTGTGTGTGTGTGTGTGTGTGTGTGTGTGTGTGTTAAATAGTGAATAGTGGTGGGAAAGAGAGAGCTTGGTATGTGAATCGTGTGGCTGCTTCTAGTTTTTCCATTAGTGGGGAAAAAGGAGTTTGGTGCTTTTTGATGTTGCGTCCAAATGTTCCTGAAATTTCATGCTGAGCAACTTTAATGGCAGCAGAAGGTTTAGCCGAGTCTCTCGCACACACACACACTGTTCTGTAGACTCTCAGAGGGAGTGGAAATGGGTTTGTCTGTGTGTTTGTGTGTGTGTGTGTGTGTGTGTGTGCAGTTTGTGCACGTGTGTGTGTTTCGTTCTAAGCTCAGAAAACTCCTGTTTGCGTAGCTGAGCCCAGTGATCAGTGTGTTTGTCTATGTTAATCAGAGCAGCATCAGTATTCATTCAGACTCACAAGCTTCAAGTAACATGAGAATCTGAATTACGGGAATACTCCACTGAGTTCTCTGTTATGGGATTGAAAAAGGGGCTTTGACAAGAGATTCATAGTCGTAACAATAAAATAAAATAAAAAACACTTAAATAACTAATAATTTCCTAAATATGCTAAATCAACTTCAAACAGTATAAGGAGGCGACAGGATGTTAAACCGAGATTAACTGTGAATGGTCATAGAAAATAGGAAAGCAGAGAAAAACACACACAAAATTTTTGTCTTTTTCAAATCTGTTGTTTTTCCTGATTTTTAATCAAAGTGCTCACGGCTCAGAGATCATACACAACCTGTGGGTCATGGTTGGCTGTTTAAGGTTTAACGTGCTAGATCATGAGTTAAGATCATCTCACAGCATCTGAAACTCTCTCTGTCCTAAGACGGTGATCTAACCATCGCACCCAGCTCCCGGGCCGAAGGATCAGGTGCTTGTGGGTGTGAAAGTTGGCAGGTGGTTTGAACTTTGCTCTCTCAAGCTCTGTTTCTCATTCTTTACACTCATAGACTGTTTATAAAAGTGGACGAGTCCTAAACCTGCATCCATCAAATGACCGTCAGGGGGCGACTCCAATGGTTGTAAAAAGAAATCAGATTGTATTGAAGTCTATGGGAAAATGACCCTACCGCTCACTTTTTTTTAGCTCAGTAAATGTTTTCCTAATGAGTTTATGGTCTCAGTTTCAAGTCTTCAATACAACATGATGTTAATTTTTTAACTGATGGTCCCATTCAGAAGAAAATAGACCATAAATTAGGGCACGTCTACTGTGTGACTGTATCACAGAGCAGGTCAGATCCACCCCTTACTCCTCCTCAGCTCCACCTTCTCCTACAAACATAGTTTCTAACTGAGCTAAATGAATATAGATTCATGGGAGAGAAAAGTTTACCTTATGATGATGATGATGATGATGATGGAGACTCAATAAAACTCTCCCACTGTCCACTTGACTAAATCAAAGTGGAGGACGTGACTTTTAGCAACGATTCCCTGGTATTTCTGTTGTTCCCCATCATGTATTGATTTTCTTCAGATTTTAATTTGACTTTTACAAAACTTTCTTCATCGTGCGGTGAAATAAAATGATAAATGTGACAGCAGAGTGTAATTGCTGGACTTTCAGGAGTCACAGCCACTTCGATAGCGGCTGCCTCCATGTCCACGAGCAAGGCACTGAGGAGGGTTTGAATGTGGGAAAGTGGATGATGATGATGATGATCATGATGTTGCTGACAAATGTGACACCACTCAGCTTTTCTTGGAATAAGTAAGGGTTAAAACACACACACATGCATACTGGTGTTTCTAACGTTTCCAGTGCGTTGGCTGTGGTTTTGGCCGCGGCGAAGGCCGAGCCTGAGATCAACGGAGGGCATTGTTACCCCGAGCGAGAGAGACGAACCATTCTTTCCACTTTCCATTTCAGCTCTTGTCTGTTATTATTTTTTGTGAGGGCCGGCTCGTCTTTCCAGCTGTTGTTGAGAGTGATGAAGGCTAACATGTTTTATGTTTCAAGTTATGAATGAATCGCACTCGATCAGCGGCATTGGGTTAGTGTCTCTGACAAACCGACCTATTATGTGTTTACGATGCTCTGTAGAGAAAGATTTACTGTATTCTTTACACTTCTTGGAGTTGAAAAGGTTGTGCATCTCTCTTGTTCTTTTACCCAGGAAAATGTGTCACAGTCAGAGATTCCTAAATACAAAACAA
The DNA here is from genome assembly GCA_038496675.1 of Rachycentron canadum. Taxonomy (NCBI): domain Eukaryota; kingdom Metazoa; phylum Chordata; class Actinopteri; order Carangiformes; family Rachycentridae; genus Rachycentron; species Rachycentron canadum. The sequence goes on from CM076665.1 coordinate 21,152,795, forward strand.
CATTAACAGACACAATATTGAATCTCAGTAGTAGCATCAGTGCATGAAAATACAAATGCAAACTGCAAATGTGCAGACTAAAGTACTGATGGCTCGTACACTGTACTTCCTCTCTAACCTCTGAGGTTGTCACATACAGTTAAAATATATTTAAGTGCTCCACATTTAGAGGATTGGTTAAGACAGATAAATTTAACAAAACTGCATCTATTTCACGTTTTTCCCACCAGATTTTCTTTTTCTCTCAGCTCTAAAAATATACATAGGAACTGACTACTTGCTTTTTCCCTGAGAAAAAAAAAAAAGAAATGTGACTTTTTCTAAATCTAACTTTGCAAGATTATTCTGCATGTGTGTGGGTTGTAGTTCGAAAATTGGTTCTTTGTATTATCTAAATCTTTACAATTGTGGGAATGGTTCAGGCAGTCGTGGAATTCGGTGCAATGCTGACTCGGACAGAAGTGACTCTTTTCAAGCCACTTCTGTCTGATCCAATCGATCAGAACTCATTTGAGCCCCTGATCGATTGATTAATGAAATGATTGATTGATTCCTCTCTGGGCTGCTGAACCTTTAGCTAACTGCACGACTTGTCTTGTCCAATCTCGTCTCTGTTTTCCCCTGATCCCTGGAGTGAGACCTTTTGACTCCTAAACTATTCTTCTTGTCCTCTTGTTGCCTTGAGAAAAATGTCTTGGTTTTGTCTCCTGAATCCTTAAAGTCCTTGTAACCTTTTTGAAAACTTGGTCTTCGTCCTCTTCATCGTCTTACCTCCTTGACTCCTTAGTCTGAAGTGACTGACAAGAATGCCCTTTTCTGCCAAATCAACTGTTTGTCCTTGAAACCTACCTTGTCTTGTCTCCTACCCTTTTTTTTGGCCCTCGTCCTCTTATCTTCCTTTGTCCTGTTCCCTCGTGTCCCTGCCTGTTAGCGTCCTGAGTGATATGACCCTACTTTTAACAGCTTGTACCTTTCTGAAAGTTCATGAATGTATCATCCTACCATCATCTCCAGTGCTGGGCTGCAGCTCTACAAACTGTAACCTGGTGCTGACGGAGGTCCAGGGGACAATCACCTCACCCTGCTACCCCCAGAAATACCCCAATTCACAGACCTGCAAGTGGATCATGCAGGCCCCTGCTGGCTTCATCATCCAGCTCTCCTTCCTGGACTTTGACCTGGAGGAGGCGCAGGGCTGCATCTACGACCGGGTTGTGGTGAACACAGGAAACACAGACGTTAAATTCTGCGGTCTGACGGCCAACGGGCTGACCCTGAACTCGACGGGGAACGTGATGGAGCTGTCTTTTACTTCAGACTTCAGTGTGCAGAAGAAGGGGTTCAGTGTTAGCTTCCGACACGGTAGGTCCAGGCTGAGACCTGCTCTCCAGGTCTGGGATCTGTAGATACACAAAATTATCAGCTATAAGAATCTGATCTATCTGTTCATTATCTCTATTTATTACCTGCTGAGCTGTGTAGCAGGTGGATGCTGGACTTATAGTAGAGAAGCACGAATATTAAAGCTGTCGGTTTCAATCTGACCTGTCTGATCTCAGCTTTTCTGAAAACAAAGAAAAATGATTTGATTTCTGACTGATGCATGTTTTTTTTTTTTTTTTTTAAGTGCATCTCATGGGGTTTCAAAATGTTTCAGAAGCTCAAAGGGATTTGGTCAACACTTAGCAGCAGAGAATATAAATCATTTGAAGCATCACTGATCAATATTATTCAAAACAACAACGGATCAAATCCCCAACTCCAGTAGACCCTCTGTCCACTTCCTGCTGAGCAGCAAACAGCAGACAGACACAGTCCGAGAGCAGCTGGTGGACACAGTGGAGCATTTAGCAGCTAAAACGCCAGACGTTTCCTTTGGGAGCAGGAGGAGACCAAGCACGGAGCTAAAAGCGTTGGAATAATGCATCTAGACTCATTTGGCATCAGGCATTTTTATGCTGACACATTAGGCGTCACTACTTTAATTGTTGTGTATTTGATTTTTGGTAGCTATCCCAGTGTGCATTTCACACCAGCCAGATGTAATGAAAAGTTGTTTTGCTTCCAAATTTAGTTTAGTTAATTTTTCAGATGATGAATATATATTTGGAAAGGTCATGGTAGACGTGGCTACCCTGCCGTTTTACCTGAGGATGTGAGCACCTGGACAGAATCAGATTTCCTCCCAGTGAGAACAGTGAGAACCACATCTTGACACTTATTTTGTCACAAAATGGGAGTAAAGGTGTGTTGATATGTTATTAAATGATACCAGCAAGAGCTGTGTCCTTTCAAGAAAGCAGCTTCAACCTTGATGTATACTGAACTGATAAAGGTCAGTCAGTTTTTTGTTGTTTTTTTTTTTGCTTGGTGTTAGCCAAAGAGAATCACTTACTGCAGCTTTAATTTGAGTTTGACACCACAGACGTCGGAGGATCGGCATCAACCGGTCCGAGTGTCCTACCAAGGGAAGGCTTGGTCGCTCTGATGCCAGTATCTGGTTTGGTGTTTTGGTGCATCTGTGTGTACGTGCCCTAATCCGCGTTCGCTGGATATTTGCACGTGTGAATGTGTGTGGGTGTTTTTCCATTGCACCCTGGCTGTTAGTTTTTCGTGCTCGTCCAACAGCGCAGCCAGAGTCGTTCTGCTGGGAAAAGCTTTGTGACAAGTTTCAAAGACCCAAAAATCTCTGATTCATCAATACTTATGGATGGTTTGTGTGTTGAGAAGAGTGTGTGTGTGTGTGTGTGTGTGTGTGTGTGTGTGTGTGTCAGTGCCTTGCACTGTTTTGAGTCAAGCCATTTAAAATGTTAACATGTTTATTTATATTATGCAGCAAACTTAATGTGAAACTGAGGCTGTTGTATTGAAATGAAAAGTCATGTTAGTTAAAATCACGTTCATAATTAGACAATTATATAGAGAGATTTGTGTTAATCTTTCCACTTGTGATTTTTGTATTTTCACGCCTCTTTTTGTCCTTTTTGGTTTTTCATCCTTCCTTACTTGTTTCTGTTCTTATTTTCTATCTCTGCCTTTGCATCCTCCCCCTCTTTATTCACGCCTTTGTCCCTTTAATTACCTCTACCTTGCTTTCTTTTTGTAATTATTATCCTCTTTTTGTTTGTCTTCTTTCCTTTTTCCTGGTTTTCTTTTTATTTGTTCTTCCTCATGATTCCTTTCTTCCTTCCTGCTGTTATATTTTCATATCTTTGTTCCTTCTTTTACACATTTCTTCTTCTTGTCTTTCTTTTATTCACCTTTTTTCACTGTTCTTGACTTTCCTTCCCATCTGCTTCTGTCTTTCTGTCCTCTCTCTCCCTCCTTTGCTTATTTCTCTTACTCACACTGACTTTCTGACCCCTCCATCTGTATTTTCTTTACCTTTTTCTGTACTCCTTTCTTTCTCTCCTTTCTCCTCTCCTACCATCCTCCCTTTCTATCTTCCACCGATCCTCTCTAGTTGCCGTGGCTCTGAGGAACCAGAAAGTCAAAATAACTGGTGGCAGCGGTCAGGTCACCAAGGTCTCCAGCTCTGTTTACATACCGATACTCAGTGAGCTGACCCTTTGCTTCGAGGTGGAACGAACCGGCCAGAGACAGGTATCACTGACCAAGGAGCTGTGAGCTCTGTCACCTGTACAGTTTAAATACTAACATCAGGTCAACACCAAAAATCTAAATCATGTTTAAAATGATCATTGTTTATAACAAAGAGCTAAACTAGACCACAAATAAATGTAATTCTAAGGTAACATCTTGTTTTTATCACTAACATACCCACAATAAATATCAGGTCAGAGATTTCTCTCTAAAAATACCCCCACAAATAAATAATTAAAAACTGAATGACCAGCTGTTGTTTTTAAGCAGATTTTGGTGAAGCTGCAAACAACAATTTGCTAAATAATAGTTTATATGTTATGAAAATGATTCTTTGCTTTTAACTCGGTTCTGTTGTACAACCAGATAATCTAAATTCAAATGAGCTTTTCCTGCAGCTCATGGCAAATGGAAGAGGCTCAAGTGTCAAAGAGAAGCCACCTGAAAGAGAAATTATGTTAACAGAGTCATCATTTGTTAATTATGTTGTGTTAAGATACATAATCACTGCCTGGATTGTTATGCTCAGTGGCAACATGTGTTTGGGTGCAGGAAGTGTTACGTTTATGTAGCGTGATGATGGACATACAAACAGTAGAGACCAGTCAGTCCTGGTTGAGTTTAGTTCGACAAAACAACTTAATTCATTGTTGACCCTTTCAAGATTTAACCACAAGAACATGAACTGTAGCATAACAAATAAAGTAATTTCTTATTTTACTAATGTGTTAAGTTTCAACATTTTGTGACATGGATGCTGCTGCCAGTTAGTAGTAGGATTTTTAAAGTGTTGTAATGCTGTACAGACTGTTAAAGGAGCTATTTGTAGGTTTTCTCTGCTGCGTCGCACTACGTCTTCAGGGCAGTTTGGCTGCTGTGAGTCGGAAAATAACTAGCTGGTTAGCATGCTAACTTCAGTAGAAGAAAAGACATGATGTAGACAAGACATCATTGCTTTTGGTGAGTAAAGGAATTCATTTTGATGCTGAACTAGCAACGTTTCCTGTAGACTGGTAAGTAAACAGCTGTTCATGCTAACACGAACAGCTGTGTCCCGACGGCAAACTTTTCAAATGGCTCCTTTAAGCACCTTGAGAAAATTTTTGATTTGTGATTGGCACTATGAGACATTTTAAGGCGGATCTTTGAGTTTCGATCACTTCTCAAAGGTCAAAACAGTTTTTTTTCTTGCCTTCTGGACAGAAAGAGTGGTTCTTCACCTACTATGACACTCACGGCAGCGTGAGGCTGAGTTTGGGCACTAATCAGCCCAGCTTGTCGTTGCTCATCGATGGAATAATGTGTCCGATCAACCGCATCGTCTCCATCTCTGACTTCACGTCTACCATGAAGCAGTTGTGTGTGGTCTGGAAATCATCAGGAGATGTGGGGGTTTACTTCAATGGAAACTACAGGACCATAACCTGCAGCTCCACCTATGGACGCTCTGTCCCGGGTGGTGGACAGTTCCGGTTAGGAGGTAAGTTTGGGTTTGAGTTTTCACAATTTGAGTTTTTCTCTTAAATTTATAATGTCTGACATGTTTTGCTCCTTATTAAAGTGAAAGGATATTTAGTGATGAAGATGTTGAATCCAGGAGTTCTTACCCCACAGAAAAGCCTTGATTTGGTTCAATAATGTTGACGAATCTACAAAACTCATCAAACAAAATTACTCTTAATCTTAATCTTTTATCAAGTTAGTTTTAACTTTTGCCATGATCGACATGGTTGAACTGCTTGACATGGTTTAAATTGGGAAATATTGTTAATGTTCACCCTCATCACCCTCATCATCTCCATGCAGAGTTTTGACTCCTGCCGTCAGCTCTAATTTTCCACAGAAAGACCAAAT